>PVJH01011476.1:0-68651 GCA_004026705.1 Nesogale talazaci | reverse complement strand
CTTTGCTCAAGATTCCCTACTATCTTCCCAGTATACTCAAAAAGAAAATATGTCAAAGTTTATAAACCATCCTCTTCACTTTCTATGTGAGTTGGCTGTTCACAGGAGTCTTGGTTGTGTAGTGGTTATTCAGATGAAGTTGGACCGCTGACCACAAGTTGGAAACCTTAGGAGAAAGACGTGGCTCTCTGCTACCTATAAAGAGTTATAGTCTCAGAACACCACAGGGGCAGTTCTAACCTGCCATAGAGAGCCACTGCAAGTTGGAATCGATGTGGCATTGAGTTTGTTTGTTTGTTTGTTTTCCCTCTCACCTGGAACCCCTTGGCTTTAGTCATTGGCGTCTTCATGCAAGTTCTAATAGCTTTAGCCGTCATCAAACCTTTGCACTGGCCTCCCAGGGTCTGGACCACTTCTCTGCGAGTGTGTGCAGGGATTGCTCCCTCACCTGATTCAGACCCTAGTCCAAAGTGATCTCTCTTTGAAAGGACTCGCCTGATCATTCTAATATACATTTCAGGAAGCCTAGCAGTAGGAGTTCCGGTGGCACTCAATTAAACACTCAGTGACAAAGCTCAAGGGCTGCAGTTCAGGCCCATGAGTTTTGGGAACGCTATGGAGACAGCTCTGTTTTCTATAGGGTTGTTGAGTAAGATATTCAAATGTGGGACACCTCCATCCAGGAGGTTGTTTTTGTACTCATTGCCCCTAAGCAGAGTGGGAAGCTGTGTCAAAAAAGTTGATGATGGTGTCTGCCTGTTTTTACTGGTTTCTTTCCTAAGGTCTCTTTTTAAAATCGAAGTGATTTTTCTGCTTGAGGTCTTGCCACATGAATTGTAGAGGTGTTCCTAGAAGCACATCAATTAGCCAAGACGGGCCTGAATGTCAAAATATGGCTGAATACTGGCCTGAATATCAAGCTTAAATATGACTGCATGATTATTATTTTTAACTTTTAGGGAAGTATTAACTTTTTTATGGAAGTTCTCCTGAAGCATCATATTTCAGAGTCAAATACCATATTGTCCGACCCAAAGTGGGGAGAAAAATGAGGGTGCCTCGTATGGTCTGAAGGTGTGGTAGCCAGAATATTTGTTTATGATCCCATGCATCAGCTGACAGTGCACTGCTCTTTGCTTGCTGTGGACTGCAGTGTGTTTGGGGGAAGCCACGCCTACTGGAGTCTCAATGTCAATCAGATCTCATGATTGGCACTGCTTCTCTCCTCTAAGTCTTTCCCCATTTGTTAATGAAAGTGATGATGTTTCTTAACATCACTGTTAAGTTTACACTGTTAAATATTACTGTATTCTGCTTTATTTTAATAAATATTTTAGCATACTTGTTCTATTTGGTTCAGAATATTTTTTTCTCGTTTTCCTGCACTAAAAGCTGGGTGCATCTTATGGTCCAAAAATATGGTACGTGTACTGCTTTTCTCAAACTGAGCAATTACGTGATCACCACCTAGGTTAAGTCAAAGAACAGTACCAGCTCCCCACCCCCAACCCCCAAGTTTATTTTCCCTTTCTTCTGGTCACAATCAACTTCAGCTACTTAGATGAGTCTGACCTTTTCTGTAGAGCGTCAATTCCTTTCACCTCTTCTTCACGGGTCGCTGTGTCGGCCTCTGTTTCAATGCACTGCTCACAATGTGTGTGCCTTGGTTAGTGCCAACCTCTCCAAGGCACTAGAATCCTTTTACCCAAAGGAAAAAAAATCAAGTGCTTTAATAGCTTTGATTCATTGACAGTTTTTGGGGTTCAAACCTGCAAAGTTTCAGAGGAACCCTTCTTTAGACACAGTTCAGGCAGTCAATCCAGAAAGTTGAATGTATGTGAACTGAGCCATAACTTGGCTCAAAATTGCCTGAGCTTGCTTGCCCTATAAAACTGGTTTACTTCTCCCCCCAAAAAAAGAAGAAAAAAAAAAAAGAACCCCACCCCACCCCAGAAAAGATGTAACTACTGACACAACGTATTTATGTATGCATACATTATGATTAGAGCTGTATGAGTCCCCCAATAAAAGGATTTTTAAGGAAAAAAAAAGAATTAAAAAAATTAGCTTTATTGATATATAATTCATACACAATGCAATTCAGTGTTTTTAATATAAAGAGTCAAGCTATCAGCACCCCAATCAAATTTTGGAAAATTTTCTTCATTCTTCTCTGTTCATTATTATTAGCTCCTCACTACCCCATCACCTCCCCTATAAACCTAAGAAACTATTAATTCCAGTTACTGTCTTCTATTCTGGATTTCATAGGAAGAAAATGATGGGAAAAAAAACCCAGAAAAAATTCAGCAATATTAACAAACTAAAACATTAACAGGAAAACCTCAGTTGAAAAAAAAACAAAACAGAAAACACTAAAACCTAGGACAAATTGAAAATGGGTCAAAATGAAGAGCAAATGATAAAGTATTACATTGCAACCTAACTACATCTACACTGATCCACTTTCCTATGCACTCTGTCTGAAAGAAAGGCTGTTCACATCCCTAGTCAATTTTCAGAGGGAATTCACTAGAATCTTAATCTATGTGGGAACTCTGCAAATAGATTTTAAGGTTTTACTGTCATCCACAGCCTTCTGCAACTGATGGTCCAAATTTAAGCTCTAAAACAAATCTCTTCCTCCATCCTTGGACTTAATTATTTATTATCTGAGGATCACAGAGGCTGGTGTGCTTCTTTCATGTGGACGTAGCTGTAACTTCACTTTAAGATAAGCCTTTTAGACCTGAATGCTACTCTTTCTGACAGCAGTATGATTTCTTCCTCATGGTGGTAGTTACATAATGTGTTGTCAAGTTGAGACTTAGGAGTGAAAGGGTGGAGTTTAGTCTGTCAATCAAGTTGTAGGGAGATAAACAGCTGATTGGAGGGGGAACACTGGCTCACTTTCTTTGAGTTGGTGCTTGCTGAGAAGACACATGGAAGTATACTAGAGCCCTGGAGCTGAAAGAGCCAAGTGGAGACCCCTGCCATTACTGACATGTTTGCACTGACACTGGATCCACAAGGCTTTCCACCTGTGATGGTCCTGCATTCAGGATTTTTGCATGTGTTGAGTGAGTCTGAAGAGGAATTTACAGATTGATATCAGATATATGGGCTGATATTGGGCTCACGGACTTGATCTGGACGGGGCTGGGAGGTTTTCCTCAATATTCAATTGCTCTTGTATTCAAAGCTCTTTCTTATACACATATGAGTATCTATCTATGAATTTGCTTCTCCAGACAAACCCAATCACACTTTGCTGTAGCACACATACCATCAGTGATCTCTTAATGAGGGTGAGGGTTGAGTTCAGCTACATCTCAAGAACTAATTGCTTTTAAGTTAGGGCTTACAATTAAGTGAAGCTCAAATATATATCCATACACTTAAGTTTATATATGCTCCTGATGCATTTACAGGTATCCTTGCCCTTTTAATGAGACATATTATGAGCAACTTTCTATTTTTTTCAATGATTTTATTGGGGGCTCTTACAGTTCTTATAACATTCAGTACATCATTTGTATCAAGCATATTTGTACATACGTTGCCATATTCATTTCTAAATATTTTCTACTTGAGCCCTTGGTATAAGCTTCTCTTTCCCCCTCCTTTTTTAATAAATCACTTTATTGGGGGCTCATACAACTCCCATCACAATCCATACATACATCAATTATATGCAGGCCACATTTGCACACTTGTTGCCATGATCACTCTCAAAACATCCTCCCTCCAGTTAGGCCCCCAGTACCATGCCCCATATTTCTCTCCCTCCCCATGAACGCTTAATAATTAAGGTGCAGTGTAGTAACAATGAAATATGCAGCCTTCCTCCAGTTCTCAAATGCTTCCTTCCACCGACTATCATGACCCCAATTCTACCAGACAAATCCAGATAGACCCGGGGAAGTACACTGGAATCGGAAACAAGGGGAATTTAGGATAGATGATCCCTCAGGACTAGTGGTGGGAGTAGTGATACTGGGAGGGTGGAGGGATGGTGAAATAGACTATTTCATGTGACTACATATAATCTCTTCTATGGGTACAGACAACAGGGACACATTGGACAGTGTACGATATGAAAAAGTATAAATGATTTTCATTGGGCACAACATAATTTTAATAATAATATAATGAAACTATTGATTGGCATAGATTTTATAATACTGTTGAGGAAAAAGTTATAAATGTTTGGAACAGCTTTTTATACTAAAGTACATGGATCTTTGATGTGTGCAGATTAAAACTTAAGTGACAAGACATTATTGACGTGAATAATAAGAGTTTGAGATAGGCCAAAACCTTCAATAATGCTCATCACTAAGGCAGAACTCTGTCTGATAGACTAAGTTATGTTATAGAAAAGCAAAGAGAGTGTATTGCAAATATATAGCAGTGTTATGTTGCACTCTCAAAGTATGATATTTGAATCTAAGTCCAATGTCATCTAAATCTACAACCTTGGGCATAGTAGACACCCTAGGGTCAATCTTAGATCCAAGGGATTATTTGGGTTCCTTCAATCTGCTTTGGGGATGTTTAAGGTAAAGTTCAGTTCACTTAATGGGGCTTCTGAATAGAATCCTTCTGACATAGCCTATAATGGATGTTGTATAACCTCACAAGGACAAAGTCTAAAGTCCCAGTTACCTATATCACATGGCCTGCATCAGTAAGTGCTCGATAGAAACTCAGTCAAAAATGTCAGATTAGGACTATAAATGCAGTGTAGTCTTCCACTGAGAGTCTATGTATATCTGTAGTATTAAGCTATTCTCTAAATGGTGGGTGGCCTCTCCTGGTTTACCCAACAACAAAAGTGAAATTCTCTTCTCTGAACCATACATGTTCTTCCCCACCCCCTCTGAACTTGATTTTCCCTTAAGTTTGACTGAGCATCTTTGTGTTAGTCCTGGTAAACTACAGAAACAAATTCATAGACACGTATATGGATATTAGGGTAAGGTTTATATACAAGAGGAATGGAACATTGAGAAAGTATCCCAACCCAGTCCAGCTCAAAGTCATAAGTCTGATATTAGCCCATATTCCTGATACCAGACTATAAAGTCTCCTTCCAACTCACATAGTCACAGGCTAGTGGGTGCAGAATCCCGGCACTGGCAGGAGTCTCCCCATGGCTCCTCGCTTCCAGGGTTCAGGGTCCATCAACAGTATCCAGTGGTGATAGAAGCAACTCAGTGCTGGCAGGGGTCTCCATATGACTTCTCCAGCTTCAGAAGTCTGGTTCAGAGGTTAGGCTCCTCGAGCTCCTCAGACTTGGCCATCTTGTCTTGTCGTTCGTTGTCTCCGAGACTGACTCCCAACAACTAGGGGAATGGCCTCTCATCTCCATGAGGGAAATATCGCGAGATTTCCCAGAAGCGTCAGGAGAAAGCCATGCCCACACAGAGGCCTCATTGGCTATATCCAGATTAACAGGCCTAGACTTCCAATCATGAAATTGACATCAAATGCATAACTGCCACAATCATTGTAGGAATGCTTATTGATTAGGGGTGGTGATGGGACTCTGCTATCTTGCAGGGATGGATTGATCTTTCTTCAGTGCCAACATGAGCAACTGACCCCAGCTGAGGTGAGGCCTCTCTGATGAAGTGGTTTTTAAATGTGTAACCAAGAGAATAAAACATGGATCATGAGTATTTGACAACCCCAGTTTCACCTGTTGATTGGGAGTCTGGATTAGAAGATTACATGACCTGAGAATAGATGTCTGTCTTTATCTGGGGTTTTATCCTTAAAGTAGTGTTTTTATACAATATTCATCCTTTTGTGATTGACTTGGTTTGCTCAGCACATTGATTTCTAGGTTCACCTGTGTCATGAGGCGTTTTGTGGCTTCATCAAGGTTTTTGAGGGATGCATAATATTCCATTGGAAGCATGTAGTAGAGATTCTTTATCCCTTCTTTACTAGTAAAGAAGGCCATTTGGGTCATTTCCAGCTTCTTGCTATGATGAGCTGTGCTGTAATGAACACACTCTATCTCTTACTTCTTTGGAATATATACCCAGCAGATGAATTGCTAGACCAAATGAGATTTCTATTTCCAGTTGTTTTTGGTAATACCATATCACTTTCCACAAATGTTGTGCATGTTTATAAGCCCATAATCCGAGTAAAGAGCTCCAGGATCTCTGAACACTCTCCAGCATTTGTTGTTATGTATTTTATTTTGTTTATTTGTTTGTTTTTATTGGGCTATCATTGTCAGCGTAAGATGATTCTTCATTGTTTTGAGTTGTATCTTTTTGATGGCTAATGATCGCGAACATCTTTGTCATGTGTTTGTTAATAGCAAATTTTAAAAATCTTATTCTAGAAAGCATTATGTAAGTGGAATATTAAGCAAAAAATGAACTATATTCATAACACTAATATGTTTAGAAAGCACATGGATCACCCCACAATGCACTTTAAACAGATGAAAAATATTTGAAAAAACATGATGTGCGGTTTTATGCCACCCCAGGAAAAAATGAGAGGAAACATAGGGAGAAAACTATAATGAATTAATGTATTTAAAACACAGTAGTAAATTTCAAGAGCATTTTCATGGAAATTACAGCTTTTTTTCAGGAGCATCCATTATAGGATTTTGAAAATAAAGCAAATGCATGCTGCTGATTCATTTATGATGGCTATACCACAAATAATATTAATGGCATCATATCCTTAAATCCTTTTTGTATACATCTTAATTTTTTCATCTTGATCAATTACTTTAAACCTAGCATCCATTTCAAAAATATATTGCTCATACTGTACATTTATTTACTTTGTGTCCCAAATCTTTGGGAGTTTCTGAGTTTGAATACACAGTTAGTCATGATGTTTGGGTACCCTGCCCAGTGTGAAAGTGAGAGGACGGTTGTCTTAATAACAGTCTGTGCATTTATTGTATGTGGGGGTGGTAGGTGGGGGTGGCAGCAGGGGCAGATGGTCTTAGTTTGGGTCATGTTTTAGGTTTACTTCTGTTCATAACACATGCGCTTTTAATCCACGCACCTGTAGTACTCAATTAAAGCAAATACACTACCTGGGACAGGCAACGTGTTACAATGAAATGATTTGAATCAGCAGGCAAGCTCGAGAAGAGGTTCTTTCAGGTGGCCAAGAACAAAGCAGAAAGAGCCTATCTTTAGAGTGGCGGAGTTAGTATGCATCGAAAGGACTTGGTAAACAGACCGCTGGACCTACCTTCCAGAGTTCCTGATTTAGTAGGTCCGAGGGCAGGTTCAGACTTGTGCTTGTCTTTGTAGACAGTTCGCTGATGTTGTTCCTGCTGTTCCATGGACCACATTTTGAGAATTACTGATATAAAAATATGGAGTTGACTCAGAGAATAGCAATCTGGCCTCAGATCACCCACTAGAAGAACCAGTTACAGCCTTTGAGTCAACTGACAGTCATGGGGATCTGATATGTGTCAAAGTAGATCTATGCTGCGCAAGCTCTTCCATGGTTGAATTTTCAGAAGTAGATCTCCAGGCATTTCTTTCAAGGTATTTCTACATGCACCCGAGCATCTAATGTTTGGGTCAGCATCTGAGCCTGTGAATAGCTTGCATCTCTCTGAGACTCCGTAACGCACTGAGGAAATATCTGACTTCCTCTGGCTGCACATGGAGAAGGGACCTGCAATGGCATATCTGCCCACAGATGATTCCTGTGGTGCAGACATCAGACTTCCTAGTTCTACCATCGACCCTTCTTTACCCATCATGATACCCATCATCTCTCCCATGACATGACTTCTCTGCCCTTTGCAAAGGATAATCACAAGTATAGGGGATGTTATCAGGTTGCCACAAGTTAGGAATAGAAAGCATTATATGACACAGTTCTGTTGTCTGCTATAGTGCCTCTTCTCAGCGAGGCAGACAGTCATGTTCTACAGGTGTTTGCCTTCTCAGCCACAAGGTGCTTTGACTCCTACCCTGCTCTGACAAGTGTCACAGATCTCTCTTAATGCTGGCAAAGGCACAAAGGGTACGTCATTCTATCAGCCAGTGTCTTGCCTGAAGGCATTCAGAGTTGCATGGGCTAAAAAACTTCCTATGCTGTTTCATGCTTTCACCACAGCTCCTTTGCTCTGGCTCAGTGCTCGTCATGCCGTAAGCTTTGTCATGGGACTTCGAATGTGCTCTGCTGGTGGCTCTTCTATTTTGATTCTCCTGTCCCAGTTTCTGAGATGGTTTACTTTTATACCAACAGAAGGGCAAAACCGACCCACACTGTTATTTGCATGCTCCCACCGGTCACTGGTGGGAGTTACAGGGACTATGGAGAGAAGAGCCATAGCAGATACTTTCACGGCACCACCCACCTACTTAGGTGCATTTGGGGAAAGGCTCTGTGCAGTTCTTGGGAGGATTTTGAAAATCATGTTTCTTGAACACTTCGTAGCCAGTTAAGAATGATTCCTTTTATGGGTTTAGTACCTTTGAACTATGGATCTGAGCTTGTTTATTTTGGTTCAACAACCTTCTGTGAATTCCCGGTTAGATCCCAGAGAGAATCAGAATCTAGAGTTGCATTGCATCCCCAGGGCATTCTGACAGATTGTTAGAACAGATGATTCACTTGGTGATTTTGTCAAAACGTTGATTCCCATTCATTGTACTAGGAAGGGAAATATATATTCTCAACAGAGGGTGGAACCAGAAGGAGTCACTTAAAAGCCCTGAACCCCATATTCTAATATGGATTTACAAGATGGAGGAGGTGGATATCGATGATATAGATTAGGTGCTACTTTGGGGGAAAAAAACTTGCAAGGTGATTCTGACATTCAGGTCTTTTGCTGTTGTAGAATGGAGTTACCACATCAGTTCTGTTTTCTTAAGAGGTTATGCCATAAACATTAAGAAACACCTTCAGTTTGGGGCAGCTGTCATGCAGTCCAAATGTTCTGAGCACCTTCTTTGTATAGATAAAGTAGCCTGGACACCTATGGGAAGAAGATGTGTAAACTACCTGGAAGTATATAAGTCCAGGAGAGAAGCCCTGGATCCAGAGCCCCTTTGTGCTAAAAATTGTGCTTGCAACCAATTAATTCTAAGTTGTACTTGTAACCAATTAATTCCCATATATAAAACTCCTCATAAACTCCCAATTGCCTAGAAAAATGGTCTACAATCTATTCAAGCACAATTCTATTGGTGGAAAGAAACTTCGAACATGGCCCTCTCTCCAACACATACTTTTATTTAGTTATAAATGTGTTTCAATTCAGTTGCTGTGGACTCAACTTGGTCACATGGTGAGCCTATATGTGTCTAAGTCAAGCTCTGCTCCACAGTGTTTTGAATGGCTGATAAGATTGCCAGATCTTTCTTCTGAGATTACACAGGGTGAACTCCAAACTTTTGGTTAGCGCCCCAAAACATTTATCATTGTAATATTCAGGGACTAGTATCAGTCTCTGGTACTAATATTTAGTAAGTAACTGATATTTACTTACTAATATTTTTAGTAAATAGAAATATTGCTACTTGAATTCTAATTCATGGGGGAAAGATAAGGCATTCTACTGCTGTAAAGAGTTTCCATCTCAGAAAACCACAGAGAAGTTCTTCCCTGTCCTGTAGGGTCATTGTGAGTCAGCATCTGTTCAATTGAGGGTCCTGGTTCAGACATGCACAGATTAATTCCAAGTAAAACCCCGTACAGATACCATGTTTAAGCATGTCTCTGCAGATAGAGATGCCTCCAGACAAGCTATCTGAGCAATATGCTCATCTTAGTCGTCCTGCACTAGACTTGTCCACTCCCTTCCCGTTGATTCCAACTCTAGGACCCTTTACTTAGAATAGAACTGTTCCAGAAGGTTTCTGAGACTGTAACTCTTTACAGGAACAGACAGATTCATTTTCCTCCCATGAAACAACTGGTGGGCCTAAAGCTCTAACCTTGCAGTTGACTGCTCATCATTCAACCCATTGCATGTACCATCAGAGCTCCTTTCAAAAGTAAAGCAAAATTTATTGCCATCATGTTAATTCCAACTCAGAGGGACCCCAAAGGACAGACTAGAATGACCCCCTGTGAGTTTGTAAGACTGTAACTACTTACGGAAGCAGAGCAGTTGGTGGTTTCCAACTGCTGACCTTGAGGCCATAGCCCAATGCATGACCATAACACAACCAGGATTCCTTACAGGGAGCCTTATCCTTCTGAGAAGGATACTAAAAAGAAGATCTTTCCAGCAATCTTATAAGCAAGATAGATATGAATGACGATACTACAGAATTAATTGTAACCAGGAATGAATCTTAAGTTTACCAAAATGATCCAGAGAACAAGGTCAGATGAAAACAGGGGTCTCTGGTTCCTGAGATGATCAGATTGACCAATTCAAGGCAGGAAAGTCGGATCAGAAAGTTATAGTGGATCAGTCATGGCGATTGGCTTGTAGATTCCAAAGAGGGTAATCTGAATTGATATTCTCAAAGGGCACAGAGTGATTACAGGGACTTCCATGAAGAAATTTTAAGACAATTGAAAACTGCATTGGTGGAAAAAGTGCTAGAAAAGCTGTGCTGAGGAATCTTTTGCTGTCATGATATTGCACATGCTATTTTACATCAGAGGGGGCTCTTCGTGAATTTTATAGGGAAACCTTTCCCCATCCATCCTTCTGCTGGGATGCTTCCCCTTCAGAAATCTATTGTTCCCCCAATGGAGAGAACATTGAAAAGGAACAGAATTTTGCATTCCTGGAAGATGCCCAAATGGCTGCTTTGATGTGATTAAATCAAAGAGAACAGAATTCCATGGGAGAAAGCTGAGAGAAACGGAACAGTGCCTCCAGCAATTGATAGACCTAGCTGGAGGCTATGTCAAGAAAAAAATAACTTTTTTTTTTCATTTTATTGGAGACTCTTACAAATTTTGTCACAAACCAGACATCACTGACATCATTTAGACTAAAACCCCAGAAACTGCAACAAAGTCAATGGAACAATCTCTCCAACAGCAAGAGAAAAGAAAGAAAGTCACGGCAGAGTTGAACTACTGGAAAGCAAAAAGGATGATGCAGAAAATTCACGCAGTACAAAGCTGGTTCTTTGAAAGGATCAACAGAGTCCACAGACTGCTGGCAAATCTAACCAAAGAAATTGTCTGGATGAGGAATGAAATGGAAGTAAGCACAACAGACCCTATGAGGTGAAAAGGATAATTACAAAGTACTGTGAGATTCTATAGTTTAATGAATTCAACAATGTGGATGACATTAGTTGGAATAGATGACAAATAGTTGGAAAAGCAACCCCTCCCTAGACTACCCCAGGTAGAGATCAAGAACCTAAATAAACCCAGAGCAAAAGAAGAAATAGATATGGTCAACAAGAAGTGACCAACAAAAAAGCTCACAGACCAGATGACTTTACAAGAGAATTCTATAAAATATTTAGAGAAGGGCTGACACCGATCCTGCACAAAGTATTCCAGAGTGTAGAAAAGGATGGAAAACTCCCAAACTCATTTTATGAAGCCAGTATAACTTTGATAGACAGAGCAAGGATCCCACAGGAACAGAGAACTGTAGACTGATATCTCTAATGAACATAGATGCAAAAATCTTGAACAATATATCGACCAGTGAATGCAAAAGTATATGAAATGCATCATCTGTTAGGATCAGAGAGGATTCATCCCAGAGATTCAGGAATGGCCTCACATGAAAAATTCCATCAGTATTATACACCACATTGATAAGATAGAGGCAGAAAAGGCATTTGACAAAATCCAGCACCAATTCCTAATGAAGATGCTCAAAAGGATAGGAATGGAAGGTCATTTCCTCAAGTTAATTCAAGTTATCTATGAAAATGCAAAGTACATGTCTATAAAATAATGAAGGCAATATAATGGTGGCAGATACATGTCAAATTCCTATATGAGTATTGTTAGTTCTGCTGTTGTGGTTTGACTTGGGATTGATTCAGTATGTTGTTTTTAAATGATGATTTTGAAGAGCTGGGTGCCATATTTCTGGGAGACCACAACGTCCCATGATCTTTCTCTGTGTGACTGGCAATGGCATTTTCAAAGGTTTTCTGTGGCCTACTATGGAAGTAGTTCAGGCTGCTATGTAGGCAGGTGCTGTCATGACTCAGTGGTCAACAGTGATGAGAGGTTGTGAGCACCGGTGGGGACAGCTGTGGGGAACTTAGTTTGACTGGTGGATAGCTCCTGTTACAGTGATAGGACTGTAGAGGACCAATGGGTAGGTTGTGACAACATTGGGGTCTAATGTCGTGTAACTAGTGTGAACTGGGGAGCTCCCAGGACAAGGTCACTAGTCTCCTGGGTTTGAGAGTTAGGATAGATTTTGGGGAAGGATGCTCCCTGGACCAGGGATGTACTTTCCACTGTACCAGCCACTTCATGGGCTGGAATGGGACAGGAAAGTGATGATCTCTGAGCCTCAGTAGATTCAGGCAGTGCCTATCCACAGCCCAGGTACTTGCCAGGCAGGCCTACATGATTCCATGTAAGGGATCCATGATTCCCACAGATCAGGCTGAGGTGGCACGCAACATGCCTGCATGGTCTCATCTGTGATTCTGGCTCCCTGCAGTTCAGGCTGAGGTAGGGCATGGAGCAGTGCAGTGGTCTGGGAGGTGCAGAGCTGCCAGATCCCTCAGTGCTGGGGAAATGGTGGGCAGAAAGTGTGAGGGCCACTCTGTGTGAACAGAGGGAGACTGGGGCTGAGATGAGCTGGAGTGCCCTGGAAGTGGTAGGAGCTTTGCCCCTTGACATGGCAGACTCAACTGTGTGGGGAGTGGTAATGACCCAAGTACTGGTGCTTGGTATGCTCCAGCCACTGGCTATCAAACTTACTACAAGTTAGGCTCTGGGGTCCTGGGTGGCTGCCAGAAGTGACCAGAACTTGCAGGTGAAATCATTGCCTAGTCTCATGGAGATGGGCGTAGTTCATCCAGGTGGAATCCACTAGTGGAAAGTTGCTATGGGGTAGTCAGGTGCGTCCTTGGTGAGTTCTACACCATAGCTATCCAGTTCCTGGGACAGTGATCAAGACAGGGCCTGGGGATGGGGGACACTGGCTACTGGTGACAAAGGTGCACAGAAGTTTCACAGCGAGTGGGAAATCTCTGGTGTGGCAGTAACTAATCTGGTGCCACTTTCAGGATAGGGAGTCTAGCCTGTCAGTCTGGAGAGAGCCAATGAGACCTCTGTGTGGGCGTGGCTTTCTCCTGAAAATTCTGGGAAATCTAATCGTATGTCCCCCTTGGAGATGAAAGATTCACGACTCAGTACTTTGGAGATGTTCTACTGACAAGACACAGGCTGACTTCCTGTGAGACATTCTGGAGGAGAAGTCACATGGGCTTACCCTGGTGGAACCAGATCTCTGAAGCCAGAAAAGCCACACAGAGAGCCAGTGCTGAGATGCTTGAGAAGTCACAGAGAGGGCCCTGCCAGTGCTGAGAGGCTTCTACCACCACCGGATACACAAGACTCTATACCCACTGGCCTGTGATTGTCCTGGCATCATTGTGTGTGCTTCGTGAGTCTGAAGAGGACTTATGGATTGGTATAAGACATAGGGGCTAATATCAGACTTATGACCTTGGACTGGACTGAGATGGAATGCTTCTTTAATATACAGCTGCTCTTGTAGACAAACCTCTCCCTTATGTACACATGCATGTTTATGAATTTGTTTTCTCTAGTCTACCCAGACTATCACATGTGGTATATGGATCCCAGTCTCCAAGGCTTGGAACATTGTAGATGGGGGGCGGGGAACAGGACCATCTTCCGGACAGGGAAGGCTCCTTGTGGAAATTTTTCCACTCATCAAAACACTTCCCCTTGACCTCCTGGACACTAGACTCACCACAGCTCCCCATATGGCCTGCTTACATCTTGGAGCCTTCTTAACAATAGCTTTACATTTTGACATTTTTATTTGATAAAGGTTTCTGTGATTTGGTAGCGGTATTTTGACTAACCTTCACATGGGGATTAAATACACTATCTAGTCTCTGCATTTATCATTATAAATTAGAAATACATCTAAAATATTTAGTTACAAATTATAAAAGGATTAAATAAAGCTAAACAATACTTTGATGTCACCCTCCCCACCCCCCTAGTTTTTGATGGCTAATTGGACTTCTTTGGATGTCCAGGTCCTGAGAATAAAGTTGTAGCTCTTCAATCTGAAGGAGAAGCTTCATTTCTCTCTATGATTGACTACCAGTGTCTTTATATAGTTCCCTGCATGGATCAAATCATTCACTCTCCTTGGTTCATGCTTGTGTTAAATAGGTTTCTCTAGAGAAATAAAACTAGGACACAAATACATATATGTGTGTGTATGTATGTATGTGTATATATATATATATAACATTAGAAACAAATAATCTATAAAATAGTATGAGTGACTTAGTGCAACTCACTTCCATGAGACAGCCAATATACTGGCGGTCCTTCAAGTCTTGAGAGCCACTAGATAGACCTCTATAGAGAAATTCAGGCTATCTGGCCACAGGCAGCAAACTGCAAGGCACATCACTAAAACATTCAGCCAAATGACAGGGTCCAACAGTCTCCAGCTCAAGAGATATATATTCCAGAAGTGTGGCAAAGCAGGTCTTGAAGGAAACTTAATTTACAGTGGCATAATCCATGGATTAGGTGTCCCACAGGCAGTGTAGCTTGCAAAAGGCACAGGACAAGCAAGGCATCAAGCTACACACTTATCCAAAAATCTGAGAGCAAGAGAGAGAAAAGCAACACGATGAGACTGTGCTTTTATTCTATCTTCAATTATACTTTTCTGTAAACCGAGGACATTTTATGGCTTATTGAAATAGATATTTTTGTGGCAAGATTTGCTTTTACATGCTGTTGAGTTGACTCAACTTGCCACCACACTATATACAACAGAATAAAACACTACCAAGTCTTGCATCATCCTCACAATTCTTTAGCGGGAGCCCATTGTTGCCGCCGCTATTTTAATTCACTGTAATGAGCTTCAGTCTCTTTTGTTATTGTCTTTTTTGGCTACCCATGCCCTGCCAGGGACAAGACTCTCCTAATGGCACCTTCAAAATATGTGAGATAAAATCTTTTAATGTTGCTCCCGAGGAGCGTGCTAATGAACGCTCTGATGAACAAGATAGGTTTGTTTATTTCTTCTCATGGTGCAGGTTTATTCATTATTCTTCACCAGGACGATAAGTCAAATTCATCAATTCTTCTTCAGTCTTCCATATACATTGTACAGCTTCCACGTGAATGAAAATACCATGGTTTGAGTCAAGTGCAACTTAGGCTTCAAAGTGACATGTTCACATTTTAACACTTTAAAAAGTCTTGGGCAGTAGATAGTCACAATGCACCGCACTGTAAAATTCTGAGCACTGACTGGGGATTTAAGTGAAATGAAATCTTTGACCATCTCAATCATCTCTATGATTTTCGTCATGATGTTGTCTATTGGACTCATTGGGAACCTTTTTATTTTCTTTATATTAAGGTGCAACACACATCGGAGGCTTTAGTCTTTGATCTTCATCTGCAAGTGCTTCATGTCTTCTTCACTGGCAGCAAGTAAGGTGGTATCATGTGCATATCGCAGATTGTTAATCATTCTTACTTCAATACTTAAGCCATGTTTTTCTTATTTCCTGGGTTTCTTGATCAGCATAGGGAGCGACTATGTGTGCTGAGAGGAAACAATCTCAAAAGACACCTTTGCTGCTTTTAGACCATTCAATATACCCTTACGAGATTTGAACAGGAGTAATAGCAATGTCTCTTACATAAGATTGCCTTTATAGATACTGTGGCAGTCATGTGCTTATGCTAATTTTATAATTGATATGTAGGGGTGGAGTCTAGCCTGTTAATCTGGAGATAGTCATTGAGTAGCCGATGAGGCCTCTATGTGGCCTGAGACTCCAGGGAAATCTTGCGATATTTCCCTCGTGAAGATGAGAAGCTATCTTCCCTAGTTGTTGGGAGTTACTTTCAGAGACGATTAATCATGGAAAAGACAAGATGCAGCCTCAGAGAAGTTGGAGGAGCCAGTGGACAGACCACACGGCTTTGCCCTGATGAAGACAGACCTCTGAAGCTGGAGTAGCATGCTGTTGATGAACCTGAGCCCTGGAAGCGAGGAGCCATGGGGAGACCCCTGCCAGCACTGGGATTCTGCACTCACTGACTTGTGACTTCCTGAATCAGAAGCAGACTTTATAGACTGACTTCAGGCATATGGGTTATTTTTGGACTTATGACTTTGCACTGGACTGGATTAGGATGCCTTCTTAGTGTCACTTTTCTTTTGTATATAAACCCTTTCCTTATACCTATATGCGTGTCTCTGAAATTTGTTCCTCTAGTCTACTCAGACTGACACAGATACCATCAAATGGATTATGTTGGATAGTTTTTTAGTGACTCATTCTTCATACCTGGAGTCTCCTCTTGAGGAATAATAATAATAATTCCATACATTTATATTGTCCTTTATCATTTTATAAGTAGTTTAAAACTGGAACATCCACATTTCTAAATACATTTTCTTATAGCAGCTGACAAGGGAACTGTGTTCTTTGCATTAATCCCTCTTATAAATTAAAACTAGGTTCCTCATTAGTTAAGTACTATGCAAAGGAAAATCACATTGACATAAGTTTAGGAAACACTGATTTAAAAAAATTAGACCTGCCTCCCAACAGCAGGATAAAATATAGCCAAGCTATCTTTTCCAATTTTTTGACACTATAGGAAATATCAATTTTCTCAGCAAATCATGAAACTAATCAAATTGCACAACACAGTGGGAAACCCTGAGAGAATGCACTCATGGCTTTCTCTTAAAAGGCACGCATCTGGGATTCAATGTATCAAATGGGGAAAAGGTGAGTTGGCATCGACTCAATGGCAGTGAATTTGGTTTTGGTTTTAGGTATCAAATGCAAGGAGCCCTACTGGTGTGGTGGGTACACATTGGACCCCTAGCTTTAAGGTGACTAGGTCAAAAAAACTGGCTGCTCTTTCGGAGAAAGACAAGGCTTTGTACTCCCAGCAAGAGTTATAGTCTTGAAAACCCACAGGGAAAGTTCTACCCTGTTCTATAGGCTTACTATGGGTGAGACTTCCATGACAGTGAAGTTGTGTGTGTGTGTGTGTGTGTGTGTGTGTTTATAACAAGGAGTTCTTCTGATGTAATGGTGAAAGTGCTGGACTGCTAGCCAAAAGGCCAGTGATCTGAATCAACCAGACAATATGGGAGGAAGATGCGGCAGCATCCTTCTAGAAGGTTTTACAATTCTAGCTACCCCATTGGGAATTTTGACTTTACCCTATAGAATTCCTATGAGTTAGATTCCACTCTACGGCCATTGGTCTGGGTGAATTAAATCAGTATCACGTGCTAATGTGGTATCACTATCTTAACATGTATATCAACTATCTTAGAGCCACTGGATAATGTAAATGGTTAATTTGCTGAGTGCAACTTCTAACAAAGAGGTTGGAGGTTCAAGTCCACCCAAAGATGCCTCAAAAGAATGGTCTGAAGATCTACTTCTGAAGCATTAGTCTGAAGTATCAGTTATTTACAAATGCTATGGAGAATGGTTCTCTTGAGAGGATAGTTCTACTCTGACATACGTGGCTCTCCATAAGTCAGAATCAATGAACAACCCATTTAAAATCCTAGCCTTTTTTTTTTAAGAAGTCATTTTACTGGGGGCTCAGACAACTCTTATCACAATCCATCCATCCATCCATTGTATGTCAAGCACATTTGTGCATTTCTTGCTCTCATCATTCTCAAAACATTTGCCTTCTACTTAAACCCTTGGTATCAGCTCCTCATTTTCCCCCTCCCTCACTGCACCCTTCTCCCTAATGAACCCTTGATAATTTATAAATTATTATTATTTTGTCATATCTTATACTCTCCAATGTCTCCCTTCACTCACTTTCCTGTTGTTCGTACCCCAGGGAGGAGGTTTTATGTAGATCCTTGTAATTGGTTCCCCCTATCACCCCACGCTTCCTCCACCCTCTTGGTATCACCACTTTCACCATAGAAGGGATCATCTGTCCTGGATTCCTTACATTTCCACTTCCTATCAGTACCAGTGTGCATCCTCTGGCCTAGCTCTCCAATCCTAGTCTTTGTTGCTGTTTAACAACACTTTGAGTCAGTACTCTACTAATAGCCACGTATGCCCACAAAATGAAGTCCTGTCACTTTCATTATGAACTAGTGTGATCTGTAGGATTTTCACTGGTGGACTTAGGAAGTATGACACCGGACCTGTCTTCCTAGTCCCCCTTACATCTGGAAGCACCTCTGGAATTTGTTCCATATCGTAGCTGTCTATGTAACCTTTCGCGAAGAAACTCAAAGATATTTTTAGATTATTTTACTATCACTATTTCTGATTTGCTTGTGATTGTATCAAGGGCAAATAGTGCAGGAGGAAGGAGGCAATTGCTGTGTCTCAATACTATTCTATATGTACTTCTGCTTAGCATACATGTGGTATCATTCTTAGTATAATGTATCCTGTTTCACCTTTTTAATGATTCAAAAAATACATGGAGACAATGCTAACTATGTCATGATATTCAAGTCCGGGATTAAGTTCTGACTTTTTGTTCTGAGAAATGATCATTCAAAGTTGCCAGAAACTGAAGACGAGAGCTAAGTACTATGCTAGAACTTGACAAGTACTGGATTGACGTACATGTCACTTTTAAGTCAGACTTTGAGAAGAAACCCTTGGAAGACATCTTGTCCAGTACAAGATCAAGATTCAAGGTCAAGATTTAAAGTGTTTTCTTCCCATTTTAGGACTCATCAGGGAGATTCCACAGACATCCACATCCCCTTTGATTTATCCACTTCCATAACTGAATTGTCTTTAAAATCTTGTGTGGATTTCAATAATCTCACCCTCTTTTGGCTTCTTCTTTTCACCTCCTCCTCCTCCTCCACCTTTTTTTTTTCTTGCTTTCGTTATCTCTCTTGTTGGCACATAACTCCATTTCTTGTTTTCATCTTGCTTTTCAACTGTTGTCTTGTTCTTACCTGTCCCCAAGTTTTCGTCACATGTGTTCTCTTCACAGGAAGGTCTGTTTAAATGTTTAAAGGAAACAGGTTTTCCAGGTTCCAGAATGGGGTTGTAGGACCCTGTCTTTCATACTCATTTCATGCCTGTCTGATAGACAAGAAGAAATATTATTCAAGACTAAAATGGACATTTGTTTCATTGACAAGGACAATGGAAAAAAACCTAGGAATTGAGCTGGGACCTCGCCAGGCCTTCCTCAATTGTGAGAACAATTTCAACCTCCACCCTAAGAAATTGAACCATGAGATACATGCTCCACATTGAAGTTGTATGTGGTCTGACAAAAGCACATGATAAAATAAAGCAACCATCATAGCTTTATAGCCAGTTAGAACTTAGTAAAGTGTCCTGGGAGGGATGGTGTAATTTTGAAATCACCCATTGTGTGTCTTTTGGTGTGTCAGGTGAGAGGGGCTTTGCTGGGCACATGGCATTGACAGATTCTTCTGAGCATTTCTGTCTTTGTTGAGCAGAGATCCTTGCTCTGTTTGCGACAAATATGACAGTGGGCTTTGCAAATGTCTGTCTGAAGTGCAGCTCTGTGGGGGTTAAACATGCAAGCTTATAGGAGACAGCATCCGTTTCAGGTCAAAGTGCTGGTCTTAAATGATCAGTGTAGAACAGGGAAAAAAGGCCTTGGAGTGACCTTGCTGAGGGTCTGAAACTGCTCCCCAGCCTTTTCTGCATGATTAAGTGAGCAGAATCTTAGATTAGCTAAAAGCAGTGCAGAAACATAATGAGTTCACTTATTTTGGAGCATTTAATAACAGTTATAGACAGTTATGTGATCAGGTGGAGTTATGACTTATTCATTCTTTCATTGCTATTAAAATTACTGCATTTGAGGTTTTTAAAGTCATTGAAATAAAAAAAAGTCTGATTTATGTTAGGAGAATTTAGCTTGCCCTTTGGTCTCTCCGTTTTTAAATGATATAATTAGACTTTTTAAAGACCATTCTAAAAGCATTATTAGCATTTTGTATAGCAGAAAGTAAATGCATGTTTTGTGGATAGTTTAATTTTAAAAGGGATAATAATACTTGATTCAGACAGTGATATTCATAGGTTATTAAGGAAATATTTTTTGTATGAAATTTTTCAAAAGACAATTGTATAATTTTCATAATAGACTACACAGAATATGTGTGGATTTTGCTATGTGTACATACAGATACTCTTTTCCTAATGCACTCTTTAATTTCATCTTGAATGGACATTACAAAGACATGGAAATAATACAACACAGCTTTCCTCCCATTTGGGAAGGAAAGGATGAGCAGAAAAAGTACCAGAGGATGTATTAACTCATGACCTTTAGTATATTTCCTCCAAAATTACAGAGCCATCTATCAGCCTGAGGGGAGGGGGAGAAGGAAGCCTGCTTTAATCACAACAAAGAGATTTGCAGGTGGTTTAAATTAGCAGTAAACAACAATCATTAATAAAGCATTTTGGAGGCAAACAGAAATGTCACGGATGTGTCAAAATTTTAATCCTATCCTTTTAAACTTTTCATACTCATTCCATTGTATGCAAATACTGTCCCTTGGTTGCAAATTAAACCTTGCTGCACGAGCAAGTGAGTTATTGCAAAAATGGCACAGTATAAACATCTCTCACTATAAAACTGGGACAGAAAGTGTTGATTTTAGCTGGACACTCCAGTAAGTAAGATTATTCAATGTACACATCTGTGCCCATAAGACCAAGCTGAGTGCAATTTCTTCGCTATGCATGTGTTCTGTAAGGAGTATGGATAGGTCTTTTGGCTCCTTACCATGCAGCAGACTATGCCCTTAAAGGATGGGAACAGAAAGGCACATTACTAAGGAGTGAACACAAACAAGTCCCTTAAATAGCTAGTGACGGAGGATAAGCAGGTGGATAAACAAGTGGGTTGCTCCAGCTTTCCCATTTAAGACACGGTCACATATTTTAATGCACCTACATGTCTGCACATGAGAACCATACATAGACACGTGCCTGCGTGACTCCTTATTCAGCTTGGATGCATCGGAGTTTAAACAAGCCCCTCTGGCGAAAGAGGCCCTCGCTAGTCTGGAATAGACAAGTGATCAATTTGTTATCCTTGGCTAATTAACAGGACAAGGTGTCCCTTGGTTTACAGGTGGGGAAAGTCGGACTACTCCGGTGACAGAGGAGGTTGGACTCAGGAGACAGCAGTCTCCCGTGGGTTCACCACACGGATGCTCATCTCTCAATGACAATGATGTTAACTTCGACCCAGACCGTTTCCAAATGGACCGGGTGAACAGGAAACACGGAGCACACCAGTCCTCTGACTAGGGTGGGCAGGGGCCTGGGAAGGTTCTGGCCTGGGCTAAAGCTCATGCAGTGCAGAGTTTTGTCCACTAGAGACTGATCTGTGCCCAGTAAACATGCCGCTTAAGGCGTCACAGTTTAGACTTGAACTATGGTCTCAGAGGTGAGAGGCTAGCGTCTCATCCACTAAAGCCATTTAGCCTTTTCCTTTGAAGGAAGATTGATTTTAAAAAAGCTATTAACCTTCAGTGATTCATCTCATCAGATCATCTTCATTTTGTTCTGCAGATAATAAGACTACATTATATAGTTTTATTCTGCAGTTTCTTCACCGGGATGCCCTGAAAGGGAAATACACCAGAAACATAAAGAAGGAAGAGATAATAGAAAATTATCAGCAACACTGAAATGAAAATGCGAGCAGGGAAAAAAAAAACACCAAAGAAACAGAGCAAATGTTATCGCAGATCCCAGAGGTACAATCCCATAAAACATAAATAGTACCAAGGAACCCAGTTTTACGGGGGGGGGGGGGGGGGATTAAAAATTAACACATGTGACATTGATGCTAGGACTTCCCACCAGTCTAGTGATATAGCCAATATCTTCCCTTTTTTGAGTGAGAAGATCTAGGGGACACTTTTGAATTTTATCTTAAGTGACTAAAATGTAACACAAGGAACCAGCAATAATTAATTCACATTGAGTACATATTCAGAGGTGCACAAGAAACAGCAATTTTCAAGGAAATTACATTAAAACACATTCTGTTCAGAGCCTGAAATTAGACATTTTATCTATTTTTAGTGAAAAATGTGTTAAACAGTAATCTGTTCTGCTGCTTTATCCTGAACCCCTCTAAAGTGAACTCACAACTAGTCACTTCCTGTACTGAATCATGCTTGATTTATTGCATTATATTGATTGAATTTCTACTTTGGAAAAAGTGTTACATTTTGTGAATAATCCGTTGGCATTAATGACTTCAATTCATTTTCCGTAACTTTATGACAGACACTAATTTACATTTCTTCTGGAGTACCTGATAACAAAAGGAGTTCTGGCATTTTAATTTTTTTTTAACCCACATGTATTGGCAAGCCGAGGGAGAGTAGTGAGTGGAAGAACACAACATTAAGAAAATGTCTCTGTTTTCAGCCCCACCAGCTACTCCTTCCCCTACTCCACCGCACCCCACCCAGGACCAGCCCGGACACTCAAGGGTGTACATTGAAAGTCAAACTGTAGGCTTAGACTAACATTTCAATATTTGGTCAGATTAAGCAACAATATACATCAGTCTTTACCATTTACTGGGTTGATTTAGCACGTGTGGTTGAAATTCCGTTTGTTTCAGACATTGTTAGGTTGCTTCCGGTGGTGTTTGGGCAGGTGAGGCTAGTTGAACGATGGTAAGTCCTGACAACTTGATTCTCCAGATGTGGAAGAAGCTAAGCTTGTCAAACTCCTGTTCTATATTTCTTGAACTGTCAGTAAGGAAGCCAAGTAAAATGACTTGCAACTGGAGACACAAAACACCAGAAGAATATTATTTGTGGCAACAAGGTCACCCTGTCTCTCCTTTTGTTTGCAGCAATTGAGAGGAATGAGAGAATGACTCATTGGTAGCTGAGGACAGATACCTTTCCATATAAGTTAGAAACATGCAATTGTATCTTACTAAAATAATAATGTTTGATAATAATATCGTTTCCCTGGTTTGTCAGGACTGTATCTCACCTTGCTCCAGTTAAATACAAAGACATCTCTTATTTGCTTTTCCATAACTGAAGTAACCCTGGGATGCAAATTGGGAAAATGAATTTTGAGAGTGATCTCAAAAATCGAGACTTGTGGTAGGTAAAGGAACTTATAATGAGCGCATAGTAACGATTCCCAAAATTGAAGTGTGGATCTGCCTTGAGTAAGTGAAGAGATTCAACTCTGAGAAAGGAGGAAGACTGTATGGCTTTTTCTTCTCAACTTCTCTGTGGTTCAAACTCAAGGGACAGACCATTCTGGGTTGCCTTGCTGGTCTGTCTGCCTCATCTTGATTCCTGAATAGGAAGAAGTCCATTGATATTCCCACACTAATCCTGAACTTAGAGCCACTTGTCTTCCAGTCAATTATGGCACTTTGCTACTCTACAGTCTATAACAGGTAACAAGGCTTTTCTTTTGAAGGAGCAATGGGTGGTTTCAAACCACCAACTCTTTGAGTCATAGATAAGTACATCATTGTTTGCATCCACCCAATGATTCCCATCCTAACCTCAGGCCTTGTGAAGCATTCATTTTAATAGCATCTCTTGCCTGTGATGCTTTCCGCGATTGTATAAAGACCCACAGTAATCTTGTGGCTCTTAGTTATTGCCTGTACCTAATCTATCAGGAGAAAAGAGTAAGAAAGGCAAGGAGCCAAAATGAGACGGCAATTGCCCTTGATCTGTGAAGTTTAGAAAACTCTGGGAAAACAGTTGGCATAATAATGTCTTCTGGGGCTGAGTCCCGGTGGTGTAAGTGGTTGAGTGCGGGACTGTGGTCCTTGGGCTTGGTGATTCAAATCCAGCGGCGGCTCTCAGGAGCAGCACTGGGTAGCTCCCATGACCACCAGAGGCAGTGATGCCCCCAAAAAGACAAAACAAAACAAAAATGTCTTCTGGAATTGTTGATGTAAAATAAATGATCCTATCAACAAATCTCTAGTTGCACTTCTGTATGAAAGTTTTTATTTTCTTATAGTGTTCATGCTAAATAACCTCTTAACATAGAAAAATACAATTGTAAAAATGTCTTAGTAACAGGAAACAAAAT
Source organism: Nesogale talazaci (assembly GCA_004026705.1). Taxonomy (NCBI): domain Eukaryota; kingdom Metazoa; phylum Chordata; class Mammalia; order Afrosoricida; family Tenrecidae; genus Nesogale; species Nesogale talazaci. Next base: position 44,370 of record PVJH01011476.1, on the reverse strand, counting down.
AATTAACCCGGGTTTACTGACACAGTGGGACAGCTCTCCTACTTATGATATGACATAATATGCCATAGTCAAAATAGTTAGATATATTAAAATTTGAAATGTGCATCTCTATTATGTGCATTGATCTCTATTATGTGCATTAATCAATGATATGTCCATATGCATTCACTTATATCCATTAAAATCTTATAGTAGATTTAAAAATAAGATGGCAGCCTTCAGTTGATGAGAGATCCTACATCTGAAACCCCAAGGGGAACCAATAATAAAGATGGGTAATTAAGATCTGTCCTAAAGCACACACATCAATACATGCTGGATTCATCTACTTTGCGAAACCTGGGCTCTGCCCACACGAGATTTTGAGAGGAGTAAAGGTTCCAATGGGGTAGACTATTTGTGTGACTATCTGATTCTTTTGGTTGGTCCTGATTCTACGTCTAGGAAGTTTCAGCTCCTTATGGAGTTCTGAAGGCAAGGTTTTAGGTCTGAACTCTTGTTTCTCCCTCTGTAAGGCGCCTGGACTCCATTTACTTCAGATTCTGATGTCCAAGCTTGTTTTCTGTCTTGTATTCATCCCCAACTGTCTCAAGGGCTGTGATCCTGGGGCTTTGTCTAGGCGACTTCAGTCCTCTTGTCACCACCATTGCTCTGTCATTGTGGATATATATATTTCCCCTCTTGATTTCACTCAACTTCAAATGTCTCATGGGTTCTTGCTGCCGCTGCTTTGTGGGCCACACTCTGGTACATTTCCAGTCTAGCCCTGGAGTGCTAAGCCCAATATCAAACGTCTGTGAAGCATCATTGGTTTTGGAAAGAATCAACTCTGCCAAATCAAAGTTGCTGAAAGTATTTGTGAGCTGAATTTTAATAATGTGTTAATTAGAATGCTAGTTTAAATGTTAAGACATGCTTATGTTTGACTAAAACTGTGGCAGGATTATTTTCAAAATCCCTTAGCACAATATGCTTCAGTGTTTCCATAGAATTCAGCCTCTTCCTCACACCACACTTAGTGCTAGATATGTATATCCTAGAGGAACCTCCATTTAGCTACCAGGTAGAGTCGTGAGCCCACTAATTACGCCTACCACTTTGTTCCAAAGCATTAAGGCAAACTTACTTGAGTAATGAATTAACATTAGACCTGTTTCCATTATTTTTTTTTTAAAAAATCTCACTTCTGAAAGCCAGCATGTGATTTTGAGAAGCCACCCACATATAATGGTTAATCTGGGGTCACAGAGAATGGAAAGTAATGCAGTTGCATTCAATTGGTCTTTTCTATTAAAGTGTGATAATGAGACATATCCTGCTTATGGAAAGGACAAAATTAGCACAGCCATCCCAAATACTCTCTATTTGTCTTAGCACCCTTCTTTGATATGATTAAATGTTGGTGTTGATTCATTTTTTGATCAGACAACATCTTCCCTCTTACAATTATTTCTCAGTGAATTGTAATTGGTATATTTTTCATGCTGTACCTTATCACTTTGTCTTTGTTTAAAGCGAGGGTTCTCACGGCAATACCTCTAACATCTGCCTTGCTCAGTGAGGTAGCTAGGTAGACAAGGAGTATAGATTGAACAAATCTCATGCTCAAGCAGTTCTCCATACAGATGATACTTCTTATGAATGATCTTAGCATGTTGCCTCTTGACCCAATTGAAAATAATTTCTTAGCCATTTGCCTCTGCCCACACCCAAATATGAATTTCTGCTATTCTCTTGCAGAAAAAAAATCAGAACCAATATATTCTCTCCAACTCCTTCCACCTTTCCTACTTCACTTGGTTTCTATAGAGAAAATGACATCTCCTCAGGCAACTCCAGAATTGTTTTTAAAGTTTTAATAAGTATCCCTATTTTCTTTCTTTCTTTCTTTTTTTGGCATCACTGCTCTCCGGTGGTGGAAGTAGGAAGCCCAGCCCCACTGCTGGAATTGAACCTCCTTCCCAGTGGGCCACAGTCCCGCGCACAACCACTACGCCACCAGGGCTCAGCCATATCCCTATTTTCTTAGTTCACTCGCAATGAATTAATCACAGCACAAATCAACCCTTAAGAGTGAGAACCAGGGCACTCCAGATAGACTAAGGATACCCACATATTCCCTCAGTAACAGTCCTGTCACAAGATAGGACTCAAATTCCCAAGAGTTATCCCCAAATGCTTTGTTTTCCACATTAGGCTCCACCTCACCTTTGCTGGTTGAGGTTAGCCCCATCTCGAAGTTATACCTCCTCCTTTTCCAGTTTCCAAAAAGGCTGGTTCTCAGCTCTCAATTCATAATGCAAACTGGCCAAGCTTGAAATGAAAGGTTATTGATGGAAATTAAGAATTGCTTATGACAGCACAAACCCTCCTGCTCAGAGACAGGTGCAAACAAATGATGATCTAAGAGCCCGGTGAGTTGACTGTTTACCAGAAACAGCTCTGCAAACATCGCCTGCGGAAGTTTGTTTTTCACCTGGCCCTTTTCTGTTCCTCTTTTAGTGGCACGGGAAAGTGCACATTAGGTTAAAGCAACTAATAAAAAAAGGAAACAAAACTGCAGTCCACATTAATTAAAGACTTGTCTTCCACTGTAAGTGGCAGATGTATTTGTACAGGATGATTTCATTCCAGTTACAAAGGCATGAGCGTTATCCTCTACCAGGGCTTTCCCTGCTTGCCAGGTAGAGTGCATTTGTGAATGTTAAGCATATGAATGAGATGTGCCATTTTCGGTGTGATAGCTTATCAAATGTTTGAACTTCACGTGTAAAAACAACCCACTCAAAGGAGATTTCCCCTCAACAAAATAAAATAGGAGTGCTTATCCATGTGGAAATAATGACGACTAGGTCACCACATTCAGCGAATTAAACACCGCTACTTGGGATGACGTTCTAGCTCATTTGAAAATGTAGAAATGAAAGCATTAGAGTATCATACATGGACCTTATTTGAGCAGATTCTTATTGCACTTAGCAATATAACATTTGGGGCACTTTCCTGATTTTTCATGTCCCATTTCTTGAATTCTTTTCTTCTCCCTTACAATGTTTGCTAGCTTCTGCCTGATTGGTTCAGCTTTCTTTTTGGTCCTCTTGTTTTCCCAAGAGAATCCCTTGCACAGAGGTGCCTACCCTCTGTACACACACACCCACTCCTCATCTCACAGTGGCTATGTGGCTTTTCATTCAACCACGTCTCCTTCTCCACGTCAGGCATTCACCTCTGTTCTTGCTCTATCAAATGAGAAAACTTCCCGTCCCTGGGCTTTCTCTTCAGATGGTGAATTGGTTACTCTTCCTTCTCTCTCTGCTCCCTTCCCTCTCGGATTTCTCTTCCTAGCTTTTCCACCACGATTCTATTGTCTGCTTTGATGCAAGCACTTTATTTAGGTTTTTCACAAAAGTTATTAATCTTCCAATTGTCAAATTTAATTTCACCCATTTGTTAATGAAGATCAAGGGTTGTAGTCCTTTGTATGGATTGCAACTCAATATAAAGACAACCAAAGTCTTCACAACTGGACAGTAAGGTGATAAACAGAGACAAGCTGGAAGTTGTCAAGGATTCCATTTTGTTTGGGTCCACAGTCAATGCTCATGGGAATGCCAGTCCAGAGATAGAACAACACAGAGCATTCAGTAAATCTGCTGCACAAGACCTCTTTAAAGTGTTGAAAGGCAAGAATGCTATTTTGATCACGAAGGTGTTCCTGGCCCACTCCATGGTATTGCCAGTCATCTCAAAGGCATACTCCTCTTGTATCTTCCTCATTCCTAAAATGCTGGCCCTGATATGCTGCCGAATGTCTAACAACCAGCTCTCTAGATACAAAGAAAGGAAAGAAAAAGAAAATCTTATTTATATTGTGACATGATGTCCAACAAAAAATGGACATGAGATGGGCATAGTCTTCTCCCTTCAACCAGTGCAGGCTCTTTACAGCACACACCAGGATCCTGGTCCTCTGTTGTTATTTCCCTCTGTTAAACAAAAACAAAAACCATTCTCCAACAGTGTCAGCTGCAGGGTGGAGTAGACATATTCTAGTGATAGTACAAAGCAGTCTATCCACATGTTGTCAATACATATCAGAAATTCTATTTATGCTTAATGATTAGCTTATCTTTTTCTCAGTTGCATCTTATATATGTTTCATTATGTGCACACGGCAGGTAGGATTGTATGCTCCATTTGAGACTATGTTCTAGAAAATTTACCAAATTAGATTCTTTAACCCTCACTACAAACTTCAAGAGATCAGTACTGAGACTCATGAAAGTTGACCTGGATCAGTTAAAATTAGAAAAGTAAAAAAATATGTAGTTTATGGATGGCACGGTCTCAATAGCTTTCCAGCTGGTGAGTTACATGATGAAAAATAGTTTAATGTTTGTAATCTGCAGCTCGACTTGCTTTCCACTCTGCTGACTCCTGCAAGAGCACCCCAAGTACCTCTAAGTTTCAACCACTGTTCAGAAGTATTTGGTTACATTTTTTGTTTCCCTGAGTCTTAATCTACCTCAATTCATCGTATCTCCATTTCAGAAGTCGCCCTCCCCCCCTCCCCCACCCACCCAGCCACCTGCACTTTGATATACTGAAGACACAGTGAGAAGACTTTAAGACTCAGGTGTTGAGTGTTTGCCAGTAACATTGATTGTCATAGTATACTGAGTGCATATGCCAGAAAAAAACTGTAGAAAAGATAACAGAAAAAATATATAATTTGTGAGTATATATGGTGATGAATAATTATTTTGTACGACTCTTAAAAAAGTTGCTTCAAATCTATCTCTGAATTTCAGTTTCCTCATCAAGAAAGTACTTTAGATTCCACGGGTTTTTTGAAATTCTTTATCCAGGTAACAGTTCTTTTCAGTGTAAGAAAATGGTCCTGCCTAACCTACCAATCAATAACAATTCATTGGTTTGTGAGCTCATGTGCTTCATAAATGGAATTTCCATTTTCTTAACATTAAATTAACTTCTTTAAAGACGGATATATGTGTCTGTTCCAGAGATGACCTCTGACTTCTGACTTGGAAGTGACTCTTAATTTCAAGGTAATCGGTCTCAGATGAGAAATTACTTAGATATTCCTCAGAAAATATCCAGATTGACAGGTCTTGGAGACAATTTATGGGAAGCTATTTAGGAAAGAATGCTATGTGCCCTTTGCACCGTAGGCATAAGCGGGAATCTGAGCCTATAAAACACTTGGTGATTACTGAGCTTCTGACACCTGCAAACCTCAGTAAAAACATGGTTAGCAAATATTTTTAAAAAAGATAAAGAATTATTAAAATATAGACGGGCCAGAGGGATAGAATATTAAATGTCTATTTCACAGGCACTTTTTATAATCCTATGTAGTTCCACTCCAGAATCATTTTCCTTGTGATGGACACTTTTTATCTCGTTTCTTCAGTCTTTCTAGATTCCAAAAAATTGAAGGCTTCCTCCTTAAAACAAAAAAAAGTATAGCTTCAGCAAAAACAATTTTTAGAATAGACAGAAGGAAAGAAGTTTCCTCATTTCTTGACCTACACTAATTTATATGATTTTGAGAAAATTAAGCTCAATAATCATGTGGCCTCTGCTTGATAATATTCCAAACGGGATGAAGATGCATACTCTATTGCTAGACAGTTTTGAGTTCCTACAGATTTGGAAGTTTTGCATATAGAGATTAATTTGATCCCCCCCCCCACACACCTTCATTGATGTATTTGTATTTCATTGCACAGCTGTTTGAAGTAATTTCTCATTCTCTACATGTGAACTCCACATATCTGTTCTCTAAGTTTCCTTTTTAGTCCATGATCTAGCCAAATCTAATTGACTGCAAAATTGAATAGCTACACTTGGCCTTTGATATTTGGACTGATAAAGAAGGTGGAGCAAACATTTACTTTAAAAAACTATATACTCAAGATATAGCTCTGAATACATGGGTCCAGTTAACAGTGCTCACTGTCCACCTGCCATCAAAGTTACAGTTTATTGTATGTCCCAGTTTGGCCAAAAGGGAGGGTGGGAAGTGATAGGAAGCGTTAGGAAAGAGACACCCAACAGTGCCGAAGGAAAATCTTAGGATTCCATAGACTTGGCTTCACACTAACTCTGTGTGAAAAATCATCATTTTAGTCCACAGGTATTTTGGCAAATCTTTTCAGAAGTCTTAGCCCTGCAAGGTCATGTTTCTTGGGTGTCATCAGGAATGCTATTTTTTATTAGTCAAAGTTCACATAGCTGAATAAAAAAAAATGACTGAAAGGAAGATTTTGTGTTCAGGTGTTATCTTTCTTAGATGATTAATTTCAAAGTTATATTTTTATTTACTTATTTCATTTTTAAATGAAAATAATTGTATTTTCTCCTTAAAACAAAATATGGTCGATATTTATAAAATAAAGTGCTGGTTCATATCAACCACTGTGTTCACCAGGATTATTAACTTGATGTGTACTTTTTCAGCTGCTTTTTTTGAACAAAAATGCCATTAACATACATTTGATAAGTTTGCTTTCAATCAGATAACTATTTTCCTGGTATAGATCATACCAAATATATGCCTGTATTATCTGTTTTTCTATAGAAGGGCATTTAATTATTTATAATTTGGATGCTTAGCAAATATAATTACTACTCTGCTTACATCAAAAGCTTTTGCTATTTCTAAAGGCCTTCATATTTGAACTAGATTACTGGTTCCATTTAACATTTTGCACGTTATTATAGAAGAATCTTACAAGATTTTATGATGCTAAGATTTTATTTTTTTCCATGTATCTTAAAGTGGGGATTGAAGTTTAAACCTTAAATGAGAAGCAAAACCAGAACAAGCTTCTGCATGTGTATATGTGTGTGTGTATAGATATTTCACTGCCATCAAGTTGATTCTAAATATAGTCACCCTAGGGGATATAGTAGAACTGGTTGGTAGGACTTTTGACACTAAATCTTTTCCAAAGTAAGCAGCCTCGACTTCCTCCTGTAGACTCTAACATGCTAGAATGCTGGGGTTGCTGAACGTGCAGTCAGCAAGTCAGTGCTTCCATTAGGGCTCCGGTCTACATAGACACCTGTAGGACTCGCGTGTACGTCAGGTGACAGACTACAGATTCAGGGCACTACTGAAGCTGGAAGATCTCCAAGTTGGCAAGTCAGATGCTTTCCTACTGGCTCACAAGTCTGAAGGTGGAGATCCTACGATTGGCATGACGTGCCAGGCCACTAGTCTTAAAAACCAGAGATTAGAGGATGAGCAGCCAGATGCAGACATCACACCAAAGTAGAGCTTTGCCTGAATATACTGTAGATGTTACAGTAACATTTATTAATATGACTCTTCCGTCCAAGTCTCTTTAAATCCCACCAAATACTTGGGTGGACCAATGCAACTAGACTGTGTATAACAATAATCCGTCAGCTTTAATTACCACAATGAGAATGAACTAACTTTGAAGGAGGAGTAGAGAGAAATCCTGAGCCATTTGAAGAAGAACCCTCCAATACAGCACATTCAAGATTTCTGTCTGTTGTCCCAAATGGCAGAGGCGGAGAACAAAAGCCCAGGAGGCAGAGACAGGGAAAGCATGAAATGGAATAGAAGCATAGGGCTGAGACTCTGACCCTGTGAGCAGAGCAATGGAGGGCTTCCTTGCTCACAGAGGCAAAGGCCAAGGGGCCACGGAGCTGAGATGTTAAGGGACTGAAGAGAGATTTGGTTGCTGGCAGAGAAGTGTTGCTATGGACCAGTGATTGTATCAAGGATACAGTTTAACGAAGTGAAGAAGTCATTAAAAGCCAGAATCAGGAAGGCTTTTAATGACTTCTTCACTTCGTTAAACTGCTCCCCACCCTTGGTCCCCTCTTAATTTTGAGTAGTGCCTGTGAGTTCTGTGTAGCCATTGCAATGGATTACTGAGCCTCGCATAGAAAGAATGCCCTCGCATGGTGTCAAAATAGGTAAAGAAAAATGGAAGGTGGAAGTACGTCTGAATTCTGCTTCATGACAATTGGGAAACCAGAGTTCAGATGTGGCCTCCATGCCATTCACTACACTCCTGGATGCAGGGTACATCCACAAGGAAACTCCCCTATTCACAGTAAGACAATGACTTAATTAAAGGTGTAATGAGTCAAGACATAACAAGAGTAAAGATGTGAATTCAATAAAGGCATGACTATTGTAAAGACACTCAACATGAATTCTGCTTCAATATTATATAAAGGTGAGGATTGAAAACACGTAATTCCAAAAAAAAAAAAAAATGAAGCAAACAAAACTCACTGCCACTGAGTCGATGCTGTCTTATAGCAACCATTTAGGACAAAGTAGAACTTTCCCTATGGTTTTTGAGACTGTAATTTCTAACGGTAGTGGAACAGCTTGCCTTTCCCCCATGGGCTGCTGTTGGTTTTGAACAGCTGACCTTGTGTTTCGTCACCCCAACCATAGCTCACTACACCACCAGGGCGACTTACAAGACGTCAGATGGAGGATAATTACATCTTCTCACAAAAGAAAAGATCATTAAACCAGTTAATACAATGAAAGGGAAGCATACAATACTCCCTCATGGCCTCACCAAGTCAGCACACAATACTGATCACTAAAAAACTAAGCAACGCTTAGTTTATTTTACAAAAATGTTCGTGTTTTTGCTCCTTGGATTTAACAGCCTGCCAATCCATAGCTATTTTTGTGGAAAAGCAATTAAAAATTAAAACGACGGATTCACCTTAAACAAATTGAGCTTCGTTTTGTGAATAGCGTCATCGTTATCCAAACTACAAACAATCTTCCTTTAATATGTTTCTCTATGGAACGAACACACACCTCACAGATTATTACATTGCCTCGTGACATTTCTGACTTATATCAGTGTTGTCATCAGCATCTCAATACTTTGTAGAACGCTTCGTGAGTTAATGAATTTGCATAGACAGATCTGTATGCTTACCACACATTGGAAACACTGCCAAAAGACATAATAAACTATGGGAAATCATGTCAATGGTTCAGGGGTACGAGAATATCACTTAGGAATAATCTCTTCTGTTCTAATTCTCAATATCGTCCAGTCTGCTTTGAAATAAAAATACAATGATAGAGAATTTGTCTAATCCCTATCGTTTTGCTAGTGGGACCCTGAGAATCAGAAAGTTTCACTTTCTCAATTGTTTCCTGGATCGAATCAAATGCTGCTGATCTTTTATGCCCTTCCTACAAAACTTGTTCTACCACCCTGACGGCTTTGCCCTTCTTTGCTTGCAAGAATATAAGCAGCACACACACTCCTGTGTCCTGGGCACTGTATAGACGTGCTTGGATGAACCCAACATCTGTTGTCCATGCTAGTTAGTCATCAATCTTACGTCTTTTTGAAAAACCCGCTTTCAACACATGCAAAATTAAGACTTGATTTTGTGGAAGGGAGAGTTAGAAGGAAATTGTTTCCAGTGCTCCTTGCTACTTGGCATCATGGCCCCAAATTAAGCTCTGGTCAGTTCCCAGGTGGGGCAATTAAGACTTCATTTTTTATTGCTGTCCTAGAATGTAGAAAATGCATCAGATGGTTGACAGTGACTCTTCGCTGGTGTGGGAAAATGATAATAATAATAATTCAACAAATCTGACTGGCTTTCCATTTTCAGGAGGAATTGGAGTACGTTGTTCATTTAAACCACCTCATTTCTACCATTTCCCCCAAGTGGAAGGAGCTAAATCCTTTGCCAAGATTTTGGAATAGTTTTCAAACTGTATTCTCTGTCTTTATTTGCTATCCACAGCTACCGATACTCATTCTGCAGAACTGGTCACACTATTCCCTGACTTTTTTCTTTGATTCTTTATTGCCCATCAGGTAAAGTTTAGATTTTGGTTATGCCACCCATGGTATGCTGCTGACAGAATGTTGATTTCCTCCCAGTTTTATTTTTATTGTTTGGAAATCCATTTGCCAAGCAAGCCCCATTTGTATTCGATTGCTCTGTATTTCTGAGGACCTGAAGGGCTGCAAACTTCTCCATCCATCCTTTCCTAAACACTTCTCATCTGGATTCTCTGTCACCAAACATGTCCCCTGCTAATACATTCATTAGTACCTTTGTGCACATCTCTATCTGTAAGTCTACCACTTGTCGGTCTTTTTGTTTTACTGCGGTGGCTTGTGTGTTGCTGTGAGGCTGAAATTTTTGTCACTAGTATTTCAAACACCAGCAGATCACCCAAAGTGAACAGGCTTCAGCACAATATCCAGACTAAGAACAGACTATAAAGAAGGAATAGACTGTTCTTGTCAGAGGAAATTCGCCACTGAAAACCTTATGGATGACAATGAAAGAGCATCAGGTACTAAAATACTAATGAATACCATTAGAGTATTATCAGATGTTGTGCTGGAAGATGAGCTTCTTAAGTTCGAAGACACTTAACATATGACATGAAGAGTTGTCTTCCCAAAGGAGAGCAGACCGTAATGATGTGGATGAAGTAAAACCATGGGAGGACACCCTGCAGGCCTGGTATCTGTGGCTGAAGCAAAACACAAACTGAGAAGAAACAGATGCAAATTTCTATCAATCATTACAATTTGGAATGGAGAAAGCATAGATCTAGAAAAATTGGAACTCATCACAAATGAAATGGAATTAATAAAGATCAGTATCCCAGACATGAGTGAACTAAAATCAAATGATTTGTGCCATTTTGAATTTAAAAAGTCACATGGTTTACTATGCAGGAAATGACAGATTCAAAAGTAATGCTGTCAAAATCATCATCAAAAAGGATATTTATTTGTTTTGTTTTTATCTAGCTTGAGATGAACATGATTGTCACTAAAGATCTCAGGTCCATTTTTTTGTTGTTGTTTTGTATTTTTTGGGGGTGGGCATCACTGCCTCTGGTGGTCGTGGGTGCTACCCAGTGCTGCTCCTGAGAGCCCCCACTGGATTTGAACCGCCAAGCCCCCAGGCTGCAGTCCCACACTCAACCACCGGGGCTCAGCCCCCTCAGGTCCATTTTAATTTTACCTTTCCTCCTTTTTAAAAAAAAATTTCTAAGCCACTGAAACCACTATTTAGGTTTGAAAGATAAAGAATCTGGAGGGATTTTTTTTTTTTTGTGGGCATCACTGCCTCTGGTGGTTGTGGGCGCTACCCAGTGCCGCTCCTGAGAGCCGCCGCTGGATTTGAACCGCCACGCTCGCGGGCTACAGTCCCACACTCAACCACTTACGCCACGGGGGCTCAGCCCGGATTTTTTTTTTAAAGAAACAAGCTATATATATCTTATATGACTCGACTCAAGAAACGAAATCAACAATTATATCCTGTTACAGCTTCCATATTTTCTGCCTCCAAGTTTTTCCCTGCTCCCTCTTCCTGCCCACATCCCTGGCCTAATCAAAGTCTTATTTATTGGTGTATGAAACCCATTTCTTCTTCATTTTTGTCTATAACAATGATGACACTAAATATTTATCTCTGTAAAATTGACTGAGCTTGCTAAGCATAATGTCTTCTAGTTTTGTCTATGTCTTGGGGTGTTTAAGAGAGTTGTCATTTTTTATTGATGCACAAAATTCCATGCTAAGAATGTACAAGAGCTTGTTTATTTATTTCTCTATAGTTGCGGTTTTTAGTTGTTTCCATAGTTTTGCTATTGTGGAACAAGCATAGGTGTAAATGTGTCTGTTGTGCTGTATTCATTTTTTTATATTATCATTATTGATAATGAGCTTGAACATTTCTTCATGTGATTGTTGGCTACATGGAGCAGCTGATGTATTATTATTGAACGTATTATTTTTTATGTATTATTATTGAATATTTTCCCCATTCTGTGAGGTTTCTGTTAACTCTTTGGAGGAAATCTCTTGATGTGTCGTATTTTCGTAGGTCCTACTTCTTTATTTTATATCCTATTTCTATAGTTTGTATATTTTTCGTTATGTTTGGTATGTTGTTTATGCCTTGTATTAGTGTCCTTAAGTCCATTCCTATTTTTCCATTGATGGTCTTAATAACTGTGTGATTTACATTTAGTTCTTTGTTCCACCTTGAGTTTGTTTTTGTACATTGGTGAATAATCAGTCTTGTTTCCCTCTTTCTGTAAATTAAGACCCACATTTTTCCAACACCATTTTTCAAGAAGGCTATGTCTTTAAAATTTAATGTGTTTCAGTTCTTTATCAAAAATTAGGTATCTAGATCTGGATTGTATTTCTGGGTTTGCAATTCTAATCTATTGGTCTTCATATTTATTATTGTACCAGCAGTAAGGTGTTTTGATTACGATGTCACTATAGTAGGTTTTAAGGTCTGAGAGTGAAATTCCGCCTACTTTGTGTATATATGTATATGTATATATATTTGTGGGCTTCGCTGCCCTGGTGGAAGTAGGAGGCCCAGGCTTGCTCCTGGAGAGCTGCTGCTGCTATGGGTCACAGTTCCACACATAACCACTATGCCACTGGGGCTTAACCCTTGTTTTTATATTTTAATAGTGTTTTACTTAGCCTACATCTCTTTTTGTTCCATATAAAGTTAGTCTTTCCATTTCTTTAAAATTTTGTGGTGAGATTTGGCTCTGAATTACATTAAATTTGTAAAGCAATTTTAGCAATGTTGACATTTTCACGATGCTTATTCTGCCTATTCAGCATATGGTTCTTCTTTTTTAAGTGATGAGTTATATTGATTACTTTTCTAATAATAATCCATCCTTGAATGTTTGGTATGAATCTCACTTGATCATGATTTTTTTGATGCTTAGTTGAATTTTGTTTGCCAGTATTTTATTGAAGATCTTGGCATCTTTATTCCTTAGATATATTGCTCTGTAATTTTTAATTCTGGTGATGTATTTGCCTGGTGTAAGTATCAGCATGATAGTTGCTTCATTAAATGAGTTTGGTAGTGTTTGCCCATTTGTATATGTGGAGTAGTTTATATAAAATTGGTATTAAGTCTCCTCTAAGCTTTTGATAGAACTCGCCAGCAAAACCATGTGGACATCTTTTTGATGTTGGTGAATTTTTATGACTAGATCTCCTTCTTCTTATGTAATAGTCTTACTGAACTTTTCTGCATTATTCTGTGATAATTTAGGTAGATAATGTAGAAGTATATCTATTTCTTTTAGATTTTCAAATTTGGTGAAATATAATTTTCATATTTTGGATCTCATTGGGTTCTGTTGCAATACCACTTATTTCATTTCTTATTAATAGCATTTTATTTTCATTCTTTTTCTCTCTTAAGTTTGTTAGTGGCTACCTCAAGATCTTGATGTGCAGTATTGCCTGTCATGGATACTATCTATACACATCCAAGGAAATCCAGTCTATATAACTATTAATCAAATTTATACACCAACCACTAAAGCTACTGATGCAGAAATTTAAGACTTGTTCCAATGTCTTCATTTTGAAAATTTTAAAGTGCCATTAAGATGCTTTGATAATTACTGATGATTGGGATGCAAAACTTAGAAACAAAGGGGAAAGGATAGTAACTGGAAAACATGGTTTTGGTGAAGGAAATTTACCTGGAGATCACAGGATAGAATTTTGCAAGACCAATAACTTTATTGCAAATTCCTTTTTGAACAACAGATATGTCCAGCATGTGGACTTCTCCAGATGGAATGCATAGTAAATAAAGCTGACTGTGAGAAGAGAAGATGGAGAAGCTCAATTTCAACAGACCAGACCAGGAGTTGAACATCAATTATTCATATGCAAGTTCAGACAAAAACTGAAGAAAATTAAAGAAAATTAAAACAAGTTCATGACAGCCAAATATAACCTTGAGTATGTTTCACCTGAATTGCTAGAACATCTCAAGAAGAAATGTACTGCGTTGAATCTGCATTGCATTATCATTGGGTATTAAAAGTACATTTCAAACTAAAGTGTACCTAATTCCAAGATCTGGTCATTTTAATCACCTCATAGGCATATGAAAGCTGGACAACGAATACGGAAGACCAGAGAAAAACTGATGCGCTGGATTATGATGTTAGTGCAGAATACTAACATAATACAGACTACCCGAAGAACAAACACATTTCTCTGAGAGGAAATATAAGCCAGACAGTCTTTTATATTCAAGGAGAGAGAGACTTCATTTCACATCGCTGGGACACATCCAGATCGATCTGTTCCTTGAAAACTCAAGGGGTAGGAAGCAAGAGGAAGACCACCTAGGAACTGGATTGTTACAGCGCCATGTTAATGGACATCAACAAGTGACTCTTGTGAGGCTGGCCCAGGACAGGGCAGTGTCTTGTTGTTTTCATAGAGCAGCTACAAGTCAGAAGCAACTTGACTGTCACGTTGAAGCCTTTTTCCTGTAGCTGGTCATGAGTATTGTACCAAAAGGTCAATTAGATATGCACTGATATAAGGAAGTCAAGGTTTTTTTTCCCTGCAACAAAACTTTAGCTATTATTGATGCCATTTAATTGTGTTTGAAAGAGATTTAGGAACCAAAAATTTGAAAAAGTCACTGGAGTGGACAGATTTTTAAAAACTTTTGAATTATCAGGAGTAGGTGATGATGAAAACCTAGAAAACAGAGAAATCGTTGCTTTTGTGCATGGAATAACTGACTGTATTGAGAACTCTGTATGTTATAATTTATCCTTCCATTTAATGTAAATAATTTTTCTTCATTCGCTAGAAGATCGAATATCTGAAGTCAATGTAGAAAAAGCTCAGCAAAAAACTTGAAATACATAAATTCTAGGTGTAACCTTTAATCATTTTCAGGATAGATAGCTAATTGCAGAAAGTTCTTGAACTTTGTGAGTAGTTAAACTTTATCATGATCAGTGATTATCTGATTTGCATATACCCTTATTAAAAAACTGTTAGTATGATTGACTAGCAGGTGGAAAGAAAATAAAAATGTCGTGGGGGTGCGATAGCTGTTTTCAAATGAGGTGATCCAACCATTTCTACTCAGTTATTGCAGTTAGAAATTGAAGAGAAGTACAACTTCTACTTAACAGTCTTTTATAAAAAGCTCTAATTAAATTTAAGGTGAGCAAGTAGTATTTTTTTCAAGTTCTTTTCAGCCATATTCTTTTGGATGCCACACCAAACCTATTTATTTGTGGAAAGTTAAGGCTGATGTTTGAAGATATTGCAATTTCATCTTACAAAGTGAACACTGGAAAACCAAGTTTTACATCTTTCAAAAACGTTTTGTTTCTTTTTATGCTGTACAGCATTTTTATATTCACTCAGGTTTTAGAAGGAAAATGAAAAAGGTGACCAATTTATTTCCAAGTATTGAAAAGTTTATGAGCACAGCAAGGATTTTAAAGGAGGAGTTCTCAAGGATACTGCCCATAACTTTATTCAGTAGATGTTAGAGATGAGATTTTCGACAAGAGACTCTAACCAGGCTCTCGGTTACCAAGTGTAGATGATAGCCCACCTCCTTTCTCTCCATCTTTCATGTTTCTGTATTTGCCATTTCTCTTATATACAAGGGAGTGATAGGAGAGTTGAGTTTGGTGGAAGCAGGAGACTACAGATGGGAAAAAAGGAAGTCGATCACTTACTGAGTTATGAAGACTGGTTTTGAGTCATCGAATGAAGAGTATATTAGAGCTAGCCAAGTTTCTTTTAAGTAGAGACTTTGTAATACTTCAAAGTGGGTTTTAGGAGGCCAGACAACACAATTTAGAATGGAATGGTGAAGGTCTCCCACTTTGCTAATACTAGGCACCAATCCATTCACATAACTTAAATTTTTTTTGCTTGCATCTAGAAACAGTGCCCTAGCCATCCCGTTCTGGGTGACAGGAGAGGTTAAAGCTTTTCAGGACGCTCCTTTGCATTAGTGGCAGCAGAGCAGAAGGAGCTGAGCAGCAGGTGACAGGCTTCTTGGAAAGTAGCCTTTCAGTTACATCTGCAAGGAGTTGTGGGGTACTCGGGAAAGAAATTCAATAGGATTAAGAGGTTGGGTGCTTTTTATTATTTAACCAACCTGTGGCCCTGTGTCCTTTCTGATTAACGGCAACCCTAGTTTTGTCAGAGGAGACCTGAACTCTATAGGATCTTCTATGGCTGACTTTTCTGGAATGAGATCACCAGGCTTTCCTTCCAATGGACCTCTGGATAAACTTGAACCACCGACCTTTCCGTTTGGAGTTAAGTCTGTTTCTGTGCATCACCCAAGGGGTCTTTTTTTATTGCATAGGATTTCACAAAATAATATCTTTGAGAAGTATGTTTTTTTTTCCTTTCCATTATAAGTTATTAAATATTTAATACATATATATCCTTAGTTATGAATTATAAAGAATAATATAATTGTGCCCACATATAATCAGAGAAATACAATGTCACCAGTATATTTAAATCTAACTTCTATTTTCTGGGGACATTTCTCTAAGCCCTTTCGCTTAAGGTAAAGACTATTTTGTAATTTAATGAATCCCCTTCATGTTTTTTGATTTGCTGTATTATAATACTTGTAAATATCCTTAATAACAATGTTTTGTCACGATTTTGAGCTCATCTATGGTGTATCTCTTATAGGCTATTTTTTTCAGCTGATATGTTAGTGCATGTGCCTTTAGTTCATTAAATTTCACTAGTACAAAGAATTCCAATGCTAGAATAATGCACAATTTTAGACATCTCCTATTCATGGATATTTGTGTATTTTTCAGGTTTTGCTTTTGTATAAAATGCATATAAACATGTTGCACAATTCTGTAACTACACGTGCAAGAATTTTTCTGGCATATGTATATTGGAATAGATTATGATTTAATTGTATTCTCTAAAAAGAAATATAGAAGTCCCAATTTCTATTCTGGTAAATATGGCCTTGTCTGGAATTAGAGGTCTCTTCTGTTATGCTCATGATGCTCATGATGCTATGGGTTTGAAGCATCATCACCTCTGTGTGATGTCTTATAGAAGGAGCATAGGAACTGTGTGGTCCCGTGTGTAAGCCAAGAAATGACAAAGACACTGGAATGCAGACACTGGAACCTAAGAGGTGGGCCCACAGACAGAATCAACAAGGCTAAGGCATAGATTTGGAGTGGGAACTTTCAAAACTATGAGAACTTTTCTTCTTTAATATTTTGGGAACTGTGGCAGTCACTGATCTGTGTCACTTTCAGTACTGGGAGTGTAGGGGTGGAGTCTAGTCTGTCGATCTGGAGTTAGCCAATGAGGCCTCTGTGTGGGCATGCTTTCTCCTGAGAATTCTGGGAAGTCTTGTGGTATTTCCCAATTGGAGGTGAGAGCCTTGACTCAGTTTCTGGGAGACACTAGATGGACAAGACAAGATGGCAGCATAGACTCTGAGTGCTGGGAACTGGAGGAGCCAGAGGAAGAGCCACATGGGCTTACCCTGATGGAGCGACCTCTGAAGCAGAAAAGGCCACAGAGGGACCCATGCTAGCACTGAGATGCTTCTACCGCCAATGGATACTGTTGATGGACCCTGAGCCCTGGAAATAAGGATACATGGGGAGACCCCTGCCAGTGCCAGGATGCTTCTACTGCTGCTGGATACAGAAGATTCTGCATGCACTGATCTGTGGTTGTCGTGGTGTCATTGCAGGTGCTTCGTGAGTTGGAAGGAGACTTTATAGACTGGTATCGGACATGTGAACTTATATCAGACTTATGATCTTGGACTGGACTGGGTTGGGATGCTTTCTCAATTTTCCATTCCTTTTGTATATAAACCTTTCCCTTATATTAAAGTGACCAGATTTTAACATTGGTAAAGTGGGGCACTATTGACGGGGGGTGGGGGGAGTTGGGATGTAGAGAGGGTATATTCCCTTCCTGTTTCTCACCGTTCCCTAGCTTGTTGTGCATTCTTTCCAAAAATTGGGACTTTTTTGAAACACCACGGGACGTAGGAAAAATTGATTAAAGTCGGGACTGCCTCACCAAAAGTGGGGACATCTGGTCACTTTACCTTATCTGCTAATGCCTGTTTATGAATGTGTTTCTCTAGTATACCTGGACTAACACAGGAACCTTATTGTTGTTGTGAATCAGAATCAGTGTGATAGCAGTGGATTTGGTTGGTGTGTTTTCTCCTTTTTGGAGATTTTTTTGTTGTTGTTATGTTAGCACTAATATAAGTGAGTATGCCTCTCTTAAATACACAATAATGTAACTTTTTCTATGATAGTTGAATAACTTTCTATTCCATCAGTATATATACTAAAATTTGGTATTATCTATTAAAATTTGTCAATTATAGTTTCTTTTCATTTATCTGATTTATAAAAGGGAGCATCTTTTTATATATGTGTTATCTATTGATATTTTCTAAAGTGACATGTCTGATCTTTTCTCCCCAAACCTTTTATTTGAGAGGTTGTCTTTTTTCTCAGTTTTTGTAGAAATGTTTTATAAATTGTAAATATTCATGGTTTATTGCTCTAAAGCGTTTCAGATAGCTTTTTGTTGCTTGTCTTTTCAGGGTCATGACTTGTGTTTTCATTTTGTCATAGAACGCTTTTGATAAACAGAAGTTCCAAACTTATGTATAGTGTGGCAGTCATGTGCTTATGTTAATTTTATAATTGAAATGTAGGGGTAGAGTCTAGCCTGTTCATCTGGAGATAGCCATTGAGTAGCCGATGAGGCCTCTATGTGGGCATGGCCTTCTCTTGAGACTTCTGGGAAATCTCGTGATATTTCCCTTGTGAAGACGAGAAGCTACCTCCCCCAGTTGTTGGAAGTTAGTTTCAGAGACGATGAATCATGGACAAGACAAGCTGGCAGCGTCTGAGAAGCTGGAGGAGCCGGTGGAGAGACCACACAGCTTTGCCCTGATGGAGCCAGACCTCTGAAGCTAGGGAGGCCAGATGGAGACCTCTGCCAATGATGAGTTGCTTCTGCTGTTGATGGACCCTGAGCCCTGGAGGCGAGGTGCCCTGCTAGCACCGGGATTCTGCACCCACTGACCTGTGACTTCGTGAGTAGGAAGAAAATTTTATAGACTGATTTTGAGCATATGGGTTAATATTGGACTTATGACTTTGAACTGGACTGGGCTGGGATGCTTTCTGCATGTCCCATTCCTTTTGTATATAAACCCTTTCCTTATATTGATATGCATGTCCTTGAATTTGTTCCTCTAGTCTACCCGGACTAACACATTAAGATTAGTTTATCTTCTAATATTTTCACAACTTATTAAGGCAATCTTCCATACCTTGGAGTCATAACGATAAACGTCAATGTTTTATTTTGAATTTTTTTACTTCCTATCTTCTTTTAAGCTCATATTGATTATTGGATGTAGCATGACATAGTGTTTCTATTTTATGTTCCCAAATGGATTTTAAGTTGCCCCAGAATAAGTTATGTCAAAGTCCACTTTTCTGTCATTTACCTGCAATTTTACTTCTATATAAGTCCACTCCTCCTTTATTAACATGGTTAAATTTCAGAGGTCATTATGGGAAACCTGCATGATTTGATCATTGAGGATCATGCCTAATCTTCATTGCAGGTATTTACAAATTCTGACGATTACAAAAAACAATTACGTACCCTAGCATTGTAACTATAATTTGGAAAATCTTGACATTCCAGTAATTCCTGAAACCTTGCCTTTTACTTGTGCTTTATCACACTTTGTACCTATTACTTCAATATCATTGGCTTTTGATCTTATGCTACCTTCTGAAAAGGGTAAGGGTTAAATCTTTCTGTGCATTTGGTTCAGTAGCTCTATGTCTTCCTTATATCTTCTTTTGATGCTTCCTGTGTCATTGGATAGATTCCTTCAATGTTTACTTTCAAGGATTGAAAATGTTCAGTTCTTTTAGCTTGAGAAACAAGTGCATTTTTCCCTTTTGGCATTTTTATTCCAAGACTCTGTACATTTAATTATGATATGGAGTTTTGTCTTCTGAAATCTCTCATTGAAATCTTCTATTTATTTCATTTATTTACTTAAAATAGTAGTTTTCATTTTTATTTCATTTAAAATAATAGTTTTATTGACATATCCTACGTATTCTGATATATCCATTCACTTATAATTCTGATTTTCAAGCCTATTGGGTGGGAGTATGCAATCATCAATGCTGTCGACTCTCTTATCCCTCTCTCCTCCCTCCTGTCACTGTCCATGAGGGGTCATCCATCTCTTGACCTTCATGTACTGAGCTAGTCTATATGTATACAAATGAACATACACAAATCTAATGTGATCAATGAGGTAAAACACATAAATACGTAACTACTAAAGGCAGGAAATGTTAAAGAACTAGAAGAGGATATTTATATGGTTCATCAGTGCTATATGGCAGCCTGGATTTATCATCCCTTTTGTGTGGCTCTTCTGAGAGGAACTGTCCAATCATCTTGTAGCTGAACTTTGGGTCTCCACTGCACCCACATACCTTTACATAGAATTGGTTATGCGTTTTTGAAATTCTGGTATCTCTTCACATTGATATCTCATGATTACACAGTTTGGTTTGCTTTTTCCATGTGGGCTTTATTGCTTCTCCGCCAGGTGGCTGTTTGTTTAATTACAACCCTTTAAGACCCCAGAAACTATATCTCTTGTAGCCAGGCACCATCAGCTTTCTTCAAATTTCCTCATGCACCCATTTCTTCTGCAGTGATTGTGTAGGAACTTGAGTACCACACAATGCTAAATGATTATAGGAAACTGCTCTTGTTCTGAGCCAGGATTTAACTAGAGACCCAAAGTCCATCTGCGTTCATGTTGAACTATTCTCTGTTCAAGAACAATTTTCAGAGCCTCTTCTGACATCCATGTGAGACCTTTACCCACTTGCTTCTCTTTTTCAAGACCTGTGGTTTCTTCATATATGTTGTCCTTGATGTAATCCCATGATTTGTCTAGCTTATTCTAGACATAAATTATCAATTTGTCAAGCTTATTCTAGAGTTGGTTTATAAATTCAAGTGGGATATACGCCATGTCATTGCTGGATTTTGTAAAAAATTTTTTTTCATTTTCTTTGATTTCAACTTCCATCTCACATTTGAGCAATTGATGATCTGTTTGCTTGGGTTTCTAATCTTGCCAGATAGATGGTATTGAGATTTTCCATCATGTCTTTTCATAGATGTAGTCAATTTGGTTACCATGTTTTTCATTTGATCAGGTTTAAGAACTTGCTTTTGAAAAAAAGAAAAATAGCAATAAATATGCATTTGTTCTTATAATGGTTACTATGTAATTTCCATGTCATTTCCATCCCCCAACCATTTTCAACAATCAACTCTCTTTGTATTATTTTTCCCCAACTTTGTATTCTGATCAATACATTTTGATAGAATGTTTGATCAATTTAGCCTATACAAGTTGGAAAAAACCTTCAATCTTTGGCATTAATGGTTTGTGTACAAATGTGAATAATTATAATTTTTGATAGATATAAAATTCTCTTTTTGATAATGCATGCCACATTAGTCTTCTTCATTTTGGCATTTCAGAGTTAGAAGGCCTTATAATTTCATGATTAGAATAGCCTATATTGGTCAAGGATGTCAAGCTTTTTCAACTTTATTTTTATGACTTTTAATTTTCTTAAATTTATACTCTGTGCCTTACATGTTACATTTATTAAGAGACATGCCACATCTGTTAAGAATGTCTGGAAAGCTTTTCTCCATTTATATCATTGAAGTTGATTCAACTTTGGAGAGACAGATCTTTTCTAGCTGTATTCTGCGTGCCTTTAATTTGTTTGCTTCATCTTCAGGGAACTATGTCAAGCAGTAAGGTGTTCACTGGACAGTTCTTTTTAGAAGTAGATGGCTGGGACTTTCTGCCTAATCATCTTATTCTTGAAACTCCATTGAAACCTCTCCATGATGGCAGATTCTAGTGGCATTCGATCCGGTATATCCTTGGTATATCTTCCAGCATTACTGCAGTACATATGACACCACAATATGAAATATTGACAGATGAATGGTGGCATTTTAGTATCGGGCTAATTGCATTCATAAGTAAGTCATCCACTGAGCAAAGAATTAAGTTAATCATGAGTGCAAATACATAAATCTTAATTACTCTATGTCATGGCACTATGTTAAACACAATTCTATTCCCTTAAGGATCAGTGAGAATCTTGCTTAAGTAAGTATAAAGAAATTGTCCATCTGAGATTCATTTCTGCCTTTCTTGTCCATATAATTTTATTTTTCTTATATTGTTCTTTATAATAGTTATTCATTGAATTATGGTTTTTAATACTAGTTACGAGATTTCTCAATCTTTTGCCTATTGTTTAAAGATCAGACTTTATTAGTTTATTAATTATAAAGTCTTCATAAACAGCATTTCAGAAGTTTTGCTTTCTTCCAATGTTTGGTGCCTTCAAGTTGGTTCTGATTCACAGTTACCCACATACAATTTGGTTGTATCCTTACAATGATACTACATTTGAGTTTATTTTTGTGGCTGTGGTTTCAATCTTTCTCAAAGATGGCCTTTCTTTTCCTCCTTGGCTTTCTACCTTCTACAGAAGTTAGAAGTTATTAGTTCCTCCTAATAACTTGTCCAAAGTCTTGTCATCTCACTTCCAGGAAACAATCTCGCTTTACTCCTTCCAAGAGAGATTTGTTCCTTCTCCTGGAAGTTCATACTATGTTCAATATTCTTGGTCAATACCATAACCCAAATCATTCTTTGTTTTTTTCTTATCATCATCCAGCTTTCCCATTTATATGAGATAACGAAATATAGCATAAGTCAGGTCAGGCATACCTTAATTTTCAAAGTAAGATATTATTTTTTAAGATTTAAAAATTTTAATAAATTACTTTATTGGAACTCTAATAACAATCTGGACTTCCATTGTGTCAAGACAATTTGTACATATGTTGCCACCCTCCTTTTCAAAACATTTTCTATCTACTTGATCTCTTGGTACCAGCCAGTTCCTCTTTTTACCCTTCCTTCCCAACCCTTCTGCTCTCATGAATCCTTGATAAATTATAAATTATTATTATTTTAATATATTACCCTATCTACTGTCTCCCTTCACCCATGTTTCTGTTGTTCGTCACCCAGCGGGGATGAGGAAAGGACAGTGTTATACATTGATCATTGGGCTAGGTTCCACCTATCTCCTCCTCTTTCTCTTAATTTCACCCTACCCTTATGGTATTTCTGCCATTATTGTTTGAAGGGGTTTATCTGTTCTGAATTCCATGTTTCAAGAGCTATTATCTGTACCAATGTACATGCCCTGGTCCAGCCAGATGTGTAAGGTACAACAGGGATCATGATAGTGGGTGTAGGGGTGGGGAGGAAACATTAAAGAACTAGAGGAATGTTGTATGCCGCATTGGTTTTGTATTAT
Organism: Nesogale talazaci; assembly: GCA_004026705.1. Classification (NCBI taxonomy): domain Eukaryota; kingdom Metazoa; phylum Chordata; class Mammalia; order Afrosoricida; family Tenrecidae; genus Nesogale; species Nesogale talazaci. The sequence goes on along the minus strand of PVJH01011476.1, from coordinate 20,993 downwards.
GCCCTGGATGACTTGGCCCTTCCTTGTGACCCTTCTGGGAGGGGATGTCAAATTGCCTTCAGGTGAATTTGAGTAACCACTCCATAACCCCTCGTTCTCCTTGAGCTGATGTTTGTTTTGGTTTTTCTGATGCCTGATGCCTAATCCAGTAGACACCTCATGACCACACAGTCTGGTGTGCTTCTTTCATGTGGGCTTTGTTGTTTCCTAGCTACTAGATGGCTGCTTGTTTCTCTTCAAACCTTTAAGAACCCTGACACTATATCGTTTAATAGCTGGGAATCATCAGCTTTCTTCACATTTGCTTATGCAATCATTTTGTCTTCAGCGAATACATTGAGTGAGAACATGAATAGAGGCCCATTGTCCATCTGCAACCTTAATACTGAACATATAAATATATGTACCTAGACCTATATCCCTATTCTTATGTATAAATATATATATACATATGTACATACCTGTATTTATACCTCTATAAATATCCCTTGATTTCTTGTTCTATGCTCTATCTTATTTTACTTTCCTCCTGTCCCATTATCATGTTTATCATGTTCAAACTTCATTCAGCTCTCAGTAATTCCTCTCAGATACATTGCACCTGCTCAAACCCCACCAGGAATTCTATCTCTCACTATTGATTTTTAGACCCCATGTTTTTCCTTACCTCTGGGCTTGTTAACTCCTCCCTTCCTTTTCCCCACTTTCCCTTCTACCATGTCCCCCAGGAACTGTGGGTCCCATTTTTCCCCCCTCAGGACTGTTAATCCTGCCTATCTTATATGGACAGACAAAAGCCAAGCAAACAAAAATCAACAACAACAAATCAAAGCCTATAAATCAAAGCCCAAACAGTTCTATCTGTTGACCCTCATGAATGTTTTCTGATTGAGTCTGATGAGGTACAAAGTCTATTTTGGGGATTCATTGGGGACTTCATTGCTTTGCTCCCCTTGCTGCTCTTTTGCTCTTCCTGGTAGGGGGCAGTGGGGAGGAGAGCGGTCTTGGGGGTCAGACTGGGTGTAGTTCCTGCCCTGTGTCTCAAGTGTTTCCCCCTGTGGTGCTTTGAGTCAGTGAGCAGACTGTCACTGTCTTGTGGTGGGGCTGGCTCCAGGGTTCCCTCTGAGCATTGGCTGTTCTGAGCAGGACTACCATCCTTGGGGTTTGGTGAACCAGGATACAGTCCTCTCTCTCTCTATTTCCCTCTTAGTTCTGAGTGGGTTCTGAACAGACCCTCTCCTCTCCCCTGGGCTGTATCTTCAGTGCTGTCCTCTACAGTAAGTTCTTCTGGGGGAGGGGGCACACGTAGCTGAGATTGGGGCTACCCCCACAGATCTCTAAATTGGTACTCATTCTTCTGTGTCTGGAGTCTTTTTCTGGTGACCTTAGGACTCTATTCTTAGGTTTGAATGGAAAACCAAGCTACAATGTGAATTTGTGCTGCCAATACATTTTCCATAATAAAGGTATAAGCTTGTAAGAGAAAGGAGCATATACTACAAAGACATTGATAAAAAATATACCCAGAAAATGGATAAAGTAAATGTCTACATGGAACAGAGTTTGCAGTGATGGAGCTACAAGTTAAAGAATGCCCAAGACCTGGTCTGGTATGATGTAATCACAAATCAGGGAATGGCAAGAGACTCTGGAAACAGTCAAGCCAACTAGTCCTTTGATTTTATATTTTTGGTCTCTAGGATTTTATATTTGGAAAACACAAAACTCTATAATACTTCCTTTTAAACACTACTTAACATTTTTTTCAACACAATAACATGTAGTTTTATTTCATTTGGAAACCACTAGTATGTAACTTACACAAAACCTTTGGTGAAGATGATTTGGCAATTATTTGATTAAGTAAATTATGTTACTTTGGATAGGATCCACTGAAATTCAAAATTCCTTCCAGATCTATCATCCTTTTGCAGAAAAAGTAACCCTTAATGTTACCTTCTGCCATTTACTGCTATAGCTAATTCTTAAGTTTTAAAAAATTAATGGTTAATTAATTAAGTTACATAGCATACATTTCAATAGTTCAGTCATTCAAGGAGAATTTTACAATCTATACCACATTAATTAACACCCTCCCTCCATTTGGTTAAATTGCCTTTAAAATGAATTGTGCAATCGCTTATTCTTTATGCTATCAGCCTGCCTGGTCAAACTTTAAGATCAGAGAGTGGTGTCAAAAACAAGCATTTATGAATGTAAGAAAGGCAATAATATCCTCCTAATTATGAATGAAAAAGAATGGATCTAATCAGAGAAATATGGAAGCCAGATACAAAAGTGTATTAGGTTGGGTTCTCTAGAGAAGCAAAATCAATGAGGTTTGTATGTGTATGGTTATAGAAAGATATTTAAATTAAGACATGGATTACATTGCTGTAGAACTAGGTAAGTCCAGTCCAGTTCAAGTCCATAGCTTTGATGCAAACTGGAGACTTCTAACTGATACTGATGTTGAAACTGATGAAATGGAAGCAGGAAGAACAGGGGAGCCACTGATTGGTGGATGCAGAGCTTAATGGATCCAAGGTTGGCTGCCCACTGACAGTGCCTGAGACCGACAAACAACATAACAGGTCAATGAACCAGATGTAGGATCTGAAGCAACAAGAGGAGAACAGACAAGAGGGAACTCGGTTCTGCTCAGGGTCCTTCAAAAGGTTACATCCCTAATGAGGTGTCATCAGGCTGCAATCTGATGGATAGTTTAGGCACCACCCCTGCCTTCATCCAGTTATGCTTAGGTGGCATACAATTTAACCATCACAATGAGATAAGGGTCAATACGGAACTGATGATTGTCAAGTAGTGATTTTTCTTAGATTGCCAAATAGTAGAATGACTTAGTCCTAAAAAAAATAAGGGGATATAATGAATAGATTTGGATATTAGTCACAATATTGACTTGCCTTGGGTTTTAGGAGCAGAAATGGCATGAATGAAAAGTTAGTATGTTAATAATCATAGGACAATTTAATATCTATAAAGCTATAAAATTACTTGTCTTATTTTCTTCTTCTTTTAAAAATCATCTTATTGGTGGCTCATCCAGCTCTTATCACAATCCAGATATTCATTCACTGTGTCAAGCACATTTGTGTATTTGTTGCCACCATCATTTGTTGCCTCCCTCTTTCTCCTGACCTCCCTCCCTCACTGACTAATGCCTTCCTTTACCCACTTTTCTGTTATTCATCGCCCTGAGAGGGGGTCAGATGTAGATCATTGTGATCAGTTCACCCTTTCTGCCCCCAAAGGGTTTATTTGTCCTGGGTTACCTGTGTTTCCAGTTCCTATCTGCATTCATGTCCATGTTCTAGGCTAACGAGATTTGTAAGGTAGAATTTGGGTCATGATAGTGGGGGCCGGGGAGGTGGGGAGAGGAGCAGGCAGCATTAAAGAACTAAAGGAAAGTTACATGTTTCATCAGTGCTATACTGCTCCCTAAGCGGACTTATATCTCTTTTTCTAGCCTCTACAAGATCATTATTTGTAATGACAACGATTTTTTAAAATAGCAAAACCTTCCTAATTAAGACTATGCACTAGCTTTCTGAACAATAGATAATAGCAGTCTCCCTTTTCCAACTTTTCATCAGTGATTTATGTATGTGTGGGAACTCTGGCACATAGTGACATTACTGAGCACTAGATTTGATCTAACTCAACTCTTCATCATCTTCATATTTTTCTTCCCATTCCTTCCTTTTCTTATATTTTCCCACTTGACTTCACATATTTTCTTTATTCACAATGTCTTCTCTAGCCTCTAGCTTAGGCCAGCTATGAGCATGCTCAGACATTGTGGTGATACTGTCATAATGTTGATCCTAATTTAGGAATGATAAGCGTTTTGAATTTCTTACCAAAATTACAAAATTGCTGCAATATCATCAGCAATACAAGCTTTCAATTAAAAAATTTTTCATTCTCTTTTCGGTGTAAGTTCACATGATAAATTAGGCTCTCATTGGACAATTTCTATACAAATTGTTCATTTACATTAGCTATATTTATCACAATATGCCAACATTCTCTTTAATTGTATCTTGTTTCATTTCTCATCTTTGCTTTAGAGTGGCGCTGACCTTTTAGGCTCACATGACTGAATTTTAGTCTGGTACTCTGCTCATAGTCAATAGAACCTTTATTTTGTCTTCCATTCTATGATCTTGTGAAAAAGTGATATCAGGACATCATTTGGGTTCAAGGCCTAAAGAGTATTTTGGGTAATAGTCTCAGAGCATTGTCTAGTTGGAACTGCTTTCAGTTTGGACTTTTCAAGAATGTGAGTTCTGTTCTGATTTTTCTGGTGGTCTTTCAGGGTCTGTGTATTGGGGTCCTGATCAGAACAGTTGTTAGTGGTAGTGAGGCGTCATCTACTTCTGGTACCAGGGTAGATGAGGTTATGGCTTGTGTAGGCTATTTGTTCTATAGACTGGTTTCTTCTCTGGGACTTAGAACTCTCTCCTTTTTTGCTACTGATGAGTAGAAAGACTATTCTACTTAGCTTAGACTATTGGTTACAAGCATATAAGACCTGATATATTACTAATCTTATTAGGAAGCAGAGCCTAGACTTTTTGGACTATATTATTACAATTAACTGAATAGTCCATGAGACTATGGTCCTAATCCTACAAACCTCAAACACCAGTGTTGAAGGTGCTCGGTAAGTTTAGAATTATCTCCAATTGTGTATTCTATGAATGCATGTGGCTGTATGCACATATTTGTCATTCTACATAAATATAGATATAACAGTGCTGACCTATTGTGGCAGTCATATGCTTATGTTAATTTCATGATTGAGAAGTAGGGGTAGAATCTTGTCTGTTAATCTGGAGATAGTCATTGAGTAGCCAATGAGGACTCTGTGTGGGCATGGCTTTCTCCTGATACGTCTGGGAAGTCTCACGATGTTTCCCTTGTGAAGATGGGAAGCTACCTCCCCAGTTGTTGGGAGTTAGTCTGAGAGATGATGAATTACAGACAAGATGGCAGTGTCTGAGCTGCTGCAGGAGCTGGAGGAGAAGCCACATAACCTTTCCCTCATGGAACCAGGCCTCTGAAGCTGGAGAAGCCATGAGGGGACCCCTGCCAGCACCGGGAATCTGCACCCACTGGCCTGTGACTTTGTGAGTCAGAAGGAGACATCATAGACTGATATCAGACTTATATTGGACTTATGACTTTGAACTGCACTGGCTTGGGATGTTTTCTCAATGTTCCATTCCTTTTGTATATAAACCATTCTCTTATAGCTATATGCACGTCTATGTATTTGTTTCTCTAGTTTACCCAGACTAACACACCTATGTATACAATTGAATTTATCTTTACACATGTGACCATACATTAATTTTTTGGTCATTGCCAAAGTTGTTGCAAAATAATATATGCTAAATTTTTTAGTACAAACATCTTCACTCGAACACTTCTTAGGAACATTGCTTTCTTTAATCTGTGTTTACCACACTCACTTTTTGTTACTTTCCCTGTCACCCAAAATAGCAAGCATCTACAATCGAGCCCATGTTTTCTTAAGCATTGATAGAACAGTAAAGGGACAAGAGCTGTTACTCCTTCTCCTTTCAGTATTTAGACAGTTTTCTCTTAAAGTGGATATGTGATAGTTACATTAGTCATAGAGGACATGTAAAGTATAGATTACAATTCCATTCTATAGGGCAGAAAAATATGAGGACACATGAATTGTTTTTTCAACAGAATTTCACACATTTTGATCACATCATTTTATTTGCAGGCTGCGAAGCTTCCCTTGGCATCCAGAGAATATGCAGGCTGCTTGGGATCTCCTCCAGTCTGTCATGCTACTCAGTTGCTACAGAGAGATATTTCAGCTTAGTCATAACAGACTCTGGCTACCATTTTTTTTAGTTCACATCCCATGAGATACACACAGTTACTTGCTACCATTGCCAGCGGTGCCTTCGCCTACTGAGAAGAGATCAACGTTTCAGTCAGAGGGGGATGAGGGCTGCCTTTCACCTTTCTGAAAATCAGAAGAACCCAAATGATATTTTCAGAGACTCTTTGGAAAAGTGGGTGTATTTAGAGTCTGTGACAATTATATTATAAAAGACAATGAAAGTGAGCCCAGGTGATATCATGGTTCCACGCTGAGCTCCAGATCAGAGGATCAGCAGTTCAAAACCACTGGTTGATCTTTGGAAGAAAGATGAGACTTTCTACTCCTATAAAGAGTTATAGTCTGGAAAGCCCACAAGGGCATTTGACCATTAGTAAGAACAGACTGGATGGCAGTGAGTTTGGTTTCGTTTAATGGGGTTTTCAGATATGCTTTGGGAAAGTGGGTTTCCTTAGCACCTCTGATGATGGTATTATGAAACACAATAAAAATCCTCAGGACCACCAAGTTCTGTGTGTATCCTTAAGAATGCCTAGGACAATAGTTGAGCCATAATCTTGTGGGTAGTTTTACCACTCATCTTGTGTTAGTCTGGGTAGGTTAGAGGAACAAATTTCATAGACATGCATGTAGATATAAGGAAAAGGTTTATATACAAGAGGAACGGGACATTGAGCCCAGTCCAGCTCAAAGTCATAAGTCCGATATTAACCCATGTGCCCCAAATCAGTCTATAAAGTCTCCTTCTGACTCAAGAAGTCACAGGTCAGTGGATGCAGAATCCTGGCGCCAGCAGGGGTCTCCCCATGGCTCCTCACTTCTAGGCCTCAGGGTCCATCAATAGCAGAAGCAACTCATCGCTGGCAGAGGCCTCCATGCAGCAACCCCAGCTTCAGATGTCTGGCTCCATCAGGGCAAAGCCTTGTGGTCGTTCCTCCAGCTCCTCCAACTTCTCGAATGCTGCCATCTAGTCTTGTCCACGATTCATCGTCTCTGAGACTAATTCCCAACCATTGGGGAAGATAGCTTCCCATCTTTACGAGGGAAATATTGCGAGATTTCCCAGAAGTCTCAGGAGAAAGCCATGCCCACATAGAGGCCTCATTGGCTACTCCATGGCTATCTCCAGATTAACAGGCTAGACTCTACCCCTAACATCTCAATCATAAAATTATCATAAGCACATGATTGCCACACATCCATTAAAATCCTTCTTATTAAAAAAAAATCTCCTCGGGCTGAGCCCCGGTGGCGTAGTGGTTGTGCGCGGGACTGCGGCCCACTGGGATGGAGGTTCAATTCCAGCAGTGGGGCTGGGCCTCCTACTCCCACCGCCGGAGAGCAGTGATGCCCACAAAAAAAAAAAATCTCCTCTATGGGGGCGGGGAGTGTGCTGGGAAGGAGAGTCAATATGTTGCTCGTTATAGTGATCTCTGAGAACTGTCCACTGCATCCTTCTCTTGTGTACCCCAGGAGCTGCCTCTGCATGGCCTGCTTGTCGTGGAACTTGGGAGACTGGGTCTGCCGGGGTCATTTCTTTGTTGCCTCACCTAGGGAAGTCATTTTTTTGTTCTTTTAATCTGAGTTCTATGGAGATTGTAGGAACAGAGTGAAGGGGAGAATGCAGACAAGGTCCTGAGATGGTTTCTGTAAAATCAATTCAACATTTTTTTTTTATTGGGCGTGGGGGTGGGGAAGAGAGGATATTTGGAAAGTATGCTTTTTTATTATTGTATTCAGCATATAATTTCTTTTTAATACGGGGATAGATTTTCTTTTTAAAAGAGATGAGGGCAATTTTATAAACACCCTATGTTTTAGTCACCCTGTGAAAATAAATAATGAAATAGTATTTACCTCCTTCCCCACCTGCACAGTACATGCTGCTCTTTCCCCTGCTTTCCTCTCACATGCCATCAAGGCTGTGAAGGAGAAAAATCAGATCTATAAAAACCATGAGCCTTGAGAGACAGACCCTCTGACAATGCCGGTCGTCATACAGTTTTCTCTTACAGACACACTCAACCACAGATGTCTCCATCTTAACTCAGGGTCCATCGATTTAAAATATTTAAGCTTTAGAAAACAGTCGGAGCTATCTGACAACATCTGAAGAACCGTACATCTATAGATCTTAGTGGGAGACAGAGCAGCAGGGTAACGCAGCCAGAAGAGTAGATGTGCTCTTACCCTCCTCCTACACCGCATCTCATTTTATTGGATCTCTTTCTCCCTTCTCACCTTCACGGCTAACCTCTCACTCACATGATCATAACCCCTCAAGGTCCTCATTAAATTAAAAGGAAAAATGTCATCAAGGAAAAAACTGTCTCGTGATAGAGTGTTGTCATCACTTCAGTGTTTCTTCCTCATTTAGAAGTTGCCGTGAAAGGTTTGATGTACAGAACAACATTATGTGCTCTCATGATTGGTAGACTGAAGAAGGAGCTCAAAGTCTCCAGCCTTTCTGCCTCACACTGTGCCAGGGGAAATGGCTGGTGCGGATGCTTTATGGGACGGACGGAGACAAAGGATGTTAAGGGGACTACACACAGGGACACGTGAGTCATAACAAGCTTTGTGAAATTGTTTCAACTCCTTTCCTTCACCTTAGCTGTTGTGACAAATGTGTCAAAGCTTTAGACAGGGAATGCAGGGCCGATGGAGCCTGGGCAGATGTAGAACAGGATTGTGCCTCCAAGTCAAGATACTGAAGCAGGAAGGAGAGCAAAGGCATCTTTGTAGATGGAGAAGGTTTCTGACATTTACTCTTAAACTTGCTATGAATTGGTGCTCTAAGGAAAAATACTTGATTTCTGGTGGACAGTCCCTTTGCCACAAGCATTCCACTGTTTTATATTTACACTGATGTCCCTGAGATTGAAATAGGAGAAAATAACCAAGGACTCAGGAAAAAAATACTGCATTCATTTCAAAGTGTGCACATAGCTTTCTCCCAGATGTGAATTGGGATCCGTGCTTTCCCTGGACTAGCTGTCATCAAGCTGAATATTTCACTTAGAATGTCTATGAATAAGTATGTTTGGGTAAATTGTGACTTCTCTTCAAGGGAACAAGACACATATAAAAGTCCACCTGGTTTCCCTCTGGGACAACTATTGGAGGCTGAGCTCAAAGCCACGATCGCAGAAGTTCCCTAAGGAAGTTGCCAATGTTTCTCTCACATACTGTACAGAGATGTCAAGTTTCACAAATCTGTGAATCATTTCACGGCTATCCAGGACCACAGAGAACAGCAACATTGAGTCCTGTAGATGGCACCTTATCTCCTGTTAATTTTCTTTCAGATTACCACGGTCAACCAATTAAAGGTAATAGCCTTTATCAATGGGAGAGTGGAAAAATGACCACCATATGACCCTGAACTAAATTCAAAGTTTAACCTATTTCTAAATAATCAAAAAAACAAAAAACCAAACCATTGCCTTAGTGTCAATTTCTACTCAAAATGACTCTACGTAGGGTTTCTGAAGCAGTAGATCTTTAAAGGAGCAGATAGCTTCATCTTTTCCTTGCAGAGCAATTGGTGGTTTGATCCGTGGACCTTGTGGTTAGTAGTTCAAAGTTTACCAAAGCCAGCTTTAAGAGGAAGCTAATGTAGAAATGTGTTTCTAATGCAAGTCACTGACCTTTGGCTCACTCCAAAGGAATGCAGGTCAGTGGGTTTTTTTGTTGTTGTTGTTTGTTTGTTTTTCTAGATGTAAAAAGCTGTCTCAACACCAGTAAAGGATGGAATAGGAAGTTTAAACGAGTAGATTCTCACTCCTAATTTTGTATTCCACCTCATAGAAATCCATACTTGTTAAAATTTGCACCCTAGAATTTGCATCTGTAAAATGGGGATAAGTGATCTTACTTGACCACCCCAAGCCACCTAAATTAAGGCAGGTAGGTAACGTTTTGAAAGTTTATGGTGAATTCAATCAGGAGTATTTCCCTTTTATTATTACAATACCAATCACAGAGTGGGGTCACACCAAATAATTGTTTTCTTTAGTCTCTAATGATACATTCTTAAAGCTCTTAGGGAGCCACTTTCATCAGAAAGTTAACTAGAGTCCTGTTGATTACTCTTTGAAATCAAATGCAAAAAGATTGCTAATATCCAGTGGGGAAACAGGTATTCATAGTCCCCATGGGTGGCTGTGTAAATGGGAGCAGTCCTTTGGAGGGCAATTGGCAAATTTATTCAAAACTTTAAGTGCTCAGCCTCCTTTAAAAAACAGTTTTCCTATCTTAAAGGAAAACATTCATATGTGAACACAGTAGCATGGGTGGGGAGGTTTATTTCAGCATCATCTATTCTTTCTTTTTTTGGTTGAGGGAATAGTAAAGTATGAGAAATCCTTAAGTGTCTATCAATAAACAAGTATATAAACTCATTGATAGATCTATACTTTGGAACTTATGCAAAAGTTAAAAGGAAATGAAGATTAATGTGTACTGATCAGAGTTTTCACAGTATATGTAGATGGGAAAAAAGCATCGATCTTATTTACCTAGCATATAAATATATCAGCATGTATGCTATACAGGTATATGAGTGTATTGTTTGCCATTACATGCGGCATTATGATAATTTGGAACTAGCTCAGCACTATATCCAGATGGAGAGAGAATGTGTATTTGGAAAAGTTGGGGGGTCCACAAACAAAACCAGTGGCCTCTGGGAAGGAGGATGGAAGGAATAGTTGAAGGGTGGTAACTTTTTCTTTCTATAATTTTCTATCCTTTGAAGATTGTTTTTAATATTGAAAGCATAACTATATATCATCAAACAAAATAGATAAAAGAGTCATTTTTATTTAGTCTGGAAAAATCTAGCCAGCTTTTCTTTGCCCTATATTTTTTCATTTAAAAATTTTCAAAATCTAAAAAAAATTTTTTTCAAAATCTGGTCTGGATAATTCTGTTCTAGGTACCATCAGGATTGATGGAAGGAGTTCCAAAACTGGCCAGGAAAAGACAAGACTTAGAAATTTTATCGTTCTTCATTGACTTCAGATTCTCAAATATCCTTTCTTTCCCATTTTGCCATGTGACTACCAGATGGTAGGAAGATAAGAAAAACATAAAGCCCTGTTTCTAAAAGTGTCTTCTGCAGACCATTTATCACATGTTTGAAGGGGGATACTATGCTTAAAATATAACGCACAGGGTTGTACTTGTTATATCGTTTACCTTGGATGGGCCTGACTATCAGATTCATATATGGACCCCAAGTGGCTTAAGCCAATCTCTGCCCTGGCTTCAGGATTGGTTTAGTCATTAACAAATCAAAACAAAGTCACCTCCTCAATTTTTTTATGACCACAGTAAATAGCCCCAAATGAGCACACAACTTCTCCTAAAACTCCTAGGATTCTATTTGGTGGTTGGAATAAAATGCTTTCCCTCCTCTCTAGGTAGAGGAAGACTCTCTGGAAGAGACAATCAACAAGGAACCAAGCTTGAGGATGAATTGGGTGGAGGAAGAGCGTGGAGAATTTCAGAGATTGGACCTGTGGTCTTCATGTCTGAGGCTCACGCTACCTTTTGAGGTAAGTGAGACCGTACGAAAGCCAAGCAAATTATGCTTGAGCCGGTTCTGCCTCCAGCAACCCAACAGTGCAGAGGCATTTTGAACAGCAGAACAGCTGGTAGATTCAAATCTTGGACTTCTGGTTAGCAACCAAGTGCCTGTCCACGGTGCCCCAAGGGCTTCTCACTGAGGAGAAACACAAGAGTCCGTTTTTGTTGGGATATCTGTTGCTTCCAAATGAAGCCTCTAACTGATCTTTTCATCATGTAATTTGAAAAGAGGTATGACATGATGCTTCTGAACATGACTTTGGTGTCAGAGTGCTGGAATTTTCCTCTGACCAAGTGAGCAATTGTGACCAGGTAAAGTTGAATTAGCAATTGTATATATTTTCTGTGACAATAAGTGAATGCTAATGACTTGATACATGTAAAATACTTTTCAATGTGGCTGTTATTTAATCAGTACTCAGTAAATTATTAGTGCGTTGATGACAAAACAGCAAGACAAAACAAAAGCGCCTCACCAAATAGTTTTGGCAAATCTGTACTAAACAGAATAAACACGATTTCTTTTTAAAAAATCATTTTATTGTGGGCTTATACAACTCTTATCACAATCCATCCGTCCATACTGTCAAACACATTTTTGCATTTGTTGCCATCATTATTCTCAAAACATTTTCTTTCTACTTGAGCCCTTTGTGTCAGTTTCTCGTTTTTCTTCTCCCTCCGTGCCCCTGCCATGAACCCTTGATAATTTAGAAATCATTATTATTTTGTCATGTCTTACACTGTATGATGTCTCCCTTCACCAACTTTTCTGCTATCTTTCCCCCAGGGAGGGGGGTATATGTAGATCTTGTGGTCCTTTCTACCCCATCTTTCCCTTACCCTCCTGGTATCACTACTCTTATTTTTAGTCTTGAGGGATTTTTCTGTCCCAGATTCCCTGTGTTTACAGTTCATGTCTGTACCAGTGTACATCCTCTGGTCTAGCTGGATTTGTAAGGTAGAATTGGGATCATGATAGTTAGAGGTAGGGTGGGAGGAGGAACATTTAAGAACTAGAGAAAAGAGGTATGTTTCATTGTTGCTACACTTCACCCTGACTGTCTTCTCTCCTCCCTGTGACCTTTCTGTAAGGGAATGTCCATTTGTCTACAGATTGCCTTTGGGCTCCCACTCCACACTCCTCCTCATTCAAAACGATATGATTTTTTGCTCTTTGATGCCTGATACCTGACCCTATCAACACCTTGGGTTCCACAGGCTGGTGTGCTTCTTTCATGTGGGCTTTGTGGCTTCTCAGCTAGATGGCTGCTTGTTTATCTTCAAGCCTTTAAAACCCCAGATCTTTTGATAGCTGGGCACCATCAGCTTTCTTCACCACATTTGCTTATGTATCCACTTTGTCTTCAGTGGTCATATCAGAAAGATGAGCATCATGAAATTCCAGTTTAATAGAACAAAGAGTTCTTGCATTGAGTGAAAACCTGAGTGGAAGTCCAATGTCCATCTGCTACCTTAATACTGAACCTATAAATATATTCACATAGAGCTATTTCCACTTCATCAGATATAAATATATTTACATAAGTATTTGCTTATATTTAGGCCTCTATTAATGTCCTTTGCCTCCTACTTCTTTCCTCTATTTCCTATTACTTTTCTCTGGTCTCACTATAATGTTCAGCCTTCATTTGGGTTTAGGTAATTCCTCTCAGTTAGATTGCCCTTGATCAAGCTCTACCAGGCCTCCTACACCCACCTTGCCACTGATTTTGGGTCACTTGTTGTTCCCTTGTCCCTGGGTTTATTAACACCCACTTCCTCTCCACCCCCTGAACTTCTCCCATGTCACCCCACAACTATTGATCACATTGTTTTCTCCTCCAGACTGTTTATCTCACCTATCTTATCTAGATAGACCTGCAGAGATAATATGCACAAGAAACAAGACTGCAAAGCAAAACAACAAAAGAAAACAAAAAAAATGACAAGGAAAGAAAAAAGCCAACAAATAGTTCAAGTTCTGTTTGTTGGCCTTCAGGGGTGTTTTACAGTCAAGTCTGATGGGGTGCCATGTCCTGACCCCAAAGTCTATTTCCGGGGTTCCCTCAGGACTGCCTTGCTCTCCTCTCCTTGTTGTTCTGTTGCTTAACCTTTGTGTTTTGTCTCATTGTGGTGGGGTCAGATGGGGTGCAATTCCCACACTGTGTCTGCAGTGTTGTGCCCATTAGAGTTATGGGTCAGTGAGGGATGTCGTATCTCATAGTGGGGCCAGCCTTTTGGTCCTCCCTCTGCATTGACTGCTCTGAGCAGGGATATTGACCTCTTCACTCTCTCTTCCTCCCCCTTCATTTGCTCTTATGTGCGCTGATCAACCAGGTCCCTCTCCCTGAGCTGTAGCTTCAGTGCTGTCCTCTGAAGTAAAGTCTTTGGGGGAGAAGGGGCTTTCACATAGTTTGGATTGGTGCTGTCCCCTCAGATCTCTCTACTGGTTCCCAACATGATTTATTGTCTACAAGATTTTTCCACATTTTTTATCTGCAAAATCTCTAAGATTAAGATATTGTATATACTATAATTGCCCAGAATTAGAGGTAAAATACTGGTACATTTCACAGAAACTTATTATCTTGAGGTTTTGCTTGTTTGTTTTAGAAATAGTTAAGCAGCTAACCCACCTTCTCACAGACCTATTTCAGGAAACACTGACTTTGATAAAATGTAAGTTAAAAATTAAAATAGGGTCTCGTTCGTCAAATATCCAAGGGTCTGTTGGCTTGACTCATTTATGACTATATCCTATTTATGCAGATAGGGGATATAAACTTGAGAGGTTTTCATTTAACCTCCACCTGTAAAGCCAAGTCTAACTTTGCAAATGTAATTTTATTTGTATCACTAACATTATCAGAAGTTTAGTGCAGCATATTTATAATAGCCCTATCTACCAGTTACTGAGTGGTGGATTACAATGCATGGTAATGTCATCTAAATAACCAGTGATGACTGTAATGCATTCCATCTCATGCCAAATACTCCACTTTCATGATCTCATTTAATCATTTTTTTTATTATCAACTTTTAGATTTCTATTGTGGATTAGGTGAAGAGTTATGGAGTAGACCATCCATTTTGTTTCCAACAATTCATACTCAATTTTCTTCCTCTCATTTGTTGTAAAAGTGACTGCATTAGGGGGCTTGTAAGATGAGGAAGGCAGGACTGTGTAGGGCTTCATTCTGTATCAGCCCTCCCTCTGCAGGTTGTAGCCTTCTCGGTGGCACCTAGTCTCCTCCACATCACATCACACTTCACCCTTTGTTTCCAGTTGCCATCCTTCCTTCTTGCCTCACCCTTCTGAGCTTAGGTAAATGCTGCCCCTTTGATCTGAAATGATGACATACTTGAAATGTGTACCTCAAGAGGGTGACTGTCCCCCTTAAAGATATGTCTATCGTTTGCCTGAAAATTAAGCTGGAGTAAGTGTTCTGTTCGAGACATGAAGGGCTACTTTGGGCCATCGTTCTGGGATACCGCCAGACTTGCAAACCAGGAAGTCTATTCTCCTTGATGATTTTCTGTGTGGTCTATTTTCATCATTTTTCTTTTATCCTGACAAGGAGACACCAAGAATGGGATGTATGGGATGTAGGGGAAAAGATAACAAATCAGATATAAGGCTCATTCTTGAAAAACCTAAAGTGGAAGAAATAAAAGTATCAACAAATAATTGTAATACACTGACAAATGTTATAAAAGGAATATAATCAGTGGTGCATCAGGTCTAGCTAATTTGGGCCCCAGTTAATGCTTATCAAAATGGAATGGAGAACATTATTTATGTGGATAGTATCAAGTGACACAAGTGTCCCCAAATCCTATTTAATGTTGATAGTCCTGTTGGCATAGTGGTTAGACATTTGACTGGTAACAACAGGCCTACTGTTCTACTTCCTGAAAGAGCTACAATCTCAGAAACCCAGAAGGGCAGCCCCTACCCTGTTCTACAGGCTCAATGTGAGTCATAATTGACTCCATAGCAAAAATGGTATATGTATGCTTTTTAGCTTCATTTTTTTTTGTAATAGGTCACTGAAGCTCAGAGAGATTCAGAAATTGCCAAGATCTCCAACTGGTTGGATTTGTATCTGTGGCAATTTGAATTTGGAACCAGATCCATCTGATCTGAACTTTTCTATTTGTAAGCTGGTCTAAGGAGAGCACCTATTGAAGTACATCCTAGAAGTACATGCCTAGTTATTTATAATTAGAGATTGACAACTAAACAAAACCCTTAAATCGATTTGTGCATGGACAGTCAATTGTATACACAATACTACTAGACGATGGGAAGTGCATTTTTTTCCTTATAGAGATTTCAAAGCCCTCTGTATCAAAGCACCATCACTGAGAAATGGACAACCCAATGCTGCTGTGACTTCTTTACCAAGGAGGGCCTCTGCTTCTTGCACTGATCAGGCTGCCTTTCAGCCTTTTTCTGCCTAGCTGATCATTCAGAAGCTTTTTCCTATACAATAATTAAAGATGAGTTTTCCAGCCCTGTTGAAAAACTCCCCAATTTAGCAATGACAGGTTATATTTTATAATGAGGTGAAAGGATATCACTGCTGGAGAGGAAAAAAAATCCACAGACTACGCTACTCACAAAAGCCTGTCAAATATTATATGCTTCAGTGTGGGGGCTCATTGTGAAAGGAATGCTTCTGTTTGGTTTCAGATTTTCCTTGGTCTCTCTGTATTCTCAGAACAAACAACTGTGAAGAAATGGTAGAGCTGTAGGAGTCAAACTCTCTGTAACTCTCTGGGCCGTTTCATCCTCAGAACAGAAGCAAATGTTCACAAACGTGCTCCCCATCTCTCCACTGCTCCTTCAGAACAGCCCTAATTAAAGTCAGCACCGTCATAAAGGCATCGCTGGGAGATGGAAGCTTTCAGTGTTTTTCACAGCCTCTCACTGGACCAGGGCTGTTTATTATAAATAGTTTGGGGGCTGTTTGGGTAGACTTAAAATGACTATCTCCTTGTTTTTCTTTTGGCAATTGTCATCTTTGCTCTGACCCAAAGGCCATCACCTAACTTTACTTTCTGTTTAAATTTAGGCCAGAATGTCTATGGGACCCATCTCACATTTATTGGCCCTCTCTGTGCATGGGTATACACACACACACACACACACACACGAGTTATTTATTCAAGGCTGAAGATGTTGAGCCAAAGCCAGTCTCCAGCTCCAACCAGCTATGGCTTGCAGCTATTTGCCCTTTGGAAGTATCTGACAGGTTAGAAGTTGGTTCACTTCCCGTGGTTCTTTTAAACATGGCCAGCTGTGTGAACGGGAATGCGCTGTCTTTCACAGTGTTCCAGGAGGTGTCACAGAAATGTCCTGATTGGGATTCTGCTGGTTTTTTTCCTTACCAAGTTGAGGCTTTTCTTTTTGTACAGTAGAAATACACAAGCACACAGCCACATGAAAGACTTGCTTTTTAACATAAGTTAACAGCTGCAAATGACAGAGTTGAAAAGGAAGTAGAGACACCTAGTTTTGGGTCCCATTTTGTGATGGCTGGAACTGCTAGTATAAACAAAGCCAAAGGGGGAAATGACATTTGTCAGTGAGAAAATTTTATTTAAAAAATAGCTGCTGTTATAGGAAATATTACAGACTGTGTGACGCTACATAACTTTTATTTATCCAACTTTTCATTGCCAGTCAGTATATGCTAACCTTGAGAGCATCTTTTCAAGAATCCAAGAGATCAAGGTTTTTGGTTTCCTTTTTACTTAAATCATAATTCAGGTTTTATGTCAAAATACTAATAAATATTGCCAAAAAAGACAAATTATTTCTGGACTTTGTTTCTTCTGAGGATGATATCACATTAAAACTTGGCAGAAAATGTGTTTGTTAAATATTAACTTCAGTAGCTTGAGAGGAAAAATATTGGGAACCAAAATACATTGGGCAAATAACATTATATCTTAGCATATCTGGGAGAGAATTTAGTCATAAAGAGGGATCTTTATTGATTTATACCCCATTGGGACAATGCTATTTCAGTATATTTTGTTTGTTTCTTGCACTGTTCTCGGCATCACTCTAATGTTTATTGTATTTGGATGTATATTTAATCTTTATTGCTTTTTCTTTAAAGTGTTATATTTATAAGCTTAGAGTCCACAGAGTACCATCTATCCCAATTTGTAGTTGTGCCATCTAGGGTCAAAATGATAGCTTCAACGGCTTAGATGTCAATGGAGGAATGGATTGAGGGCATGCTGGGAACAGAAACCATTTTGGGGATCTGAATGAGTACCTAAGATAGGTCAAAAGCAACATTTCACTTATGTGACACCTGTCAATACTTTTGTACATCTCTTGCCCCTCAAGAAAAGGAGGTTTATAGGAAGAGGCAATAAAGCCAAAGTTAGGTTCATCAATTCAACCTATTTATGAAGATTTCTATAGTATCTTATATTCAAAGAAAGCGATTCACTTTTGTCTGTATGCCATCTCTTCATTGACTTCTCATCAAATTCGTAGAATGTTTCTATAATTCCCCATGTTATGTGACTCCTGATGTCGGTTTCCCTAAACCACTTCATATGTGAATCCTGTTTTTTAAAATGTCATAAAGAGGACATTAAAGACCTAAATATTTCCAGTGTCAAATACATTAAGGAAAATATTCTTCATATTTTGTATTTCTCAAATATTTTATGCTGCATTGAATTCTATTTCATCTTTTCCTGTTCTCAAAGAAATCTTATCTTCCTCCTAGGGAACTAAAATTGGTTTTGATGCCCCCAAATTGCAGGTCCTGGACATTGTAAGTTTTCCTTCAACTTCTTCCATGGGTGTCATTGCAGTTGGACTTCTGCCTTACACAGTTTGGACTGAAAGTGTTGACCTTGAAACTTATCCACCTGGCTTAGCATGGCAGTCCCTGATCTGTGCCAATTTAGCACTGGGAGGGTGGGGGTGGAGTCTAGCCTATCAATCTGGAGATAGCCAATGAGACCTCTGTGTGGGCATGGATTTTTCCTCTGAGACTTCTGGAAAATCTGGTACTTCTTTCTTGGAAGCAGGAGACACTCTCTCACTCCCTTGCAGACACTTGACTGACAAGGCTGTCTCCCTGCGAGACATCCCTGAAGAGAAGCCACATGCACATATTCTGATGCTGCCAGAAACCCAGAGAAGTCATGTGGAGTCTCCTGCCAGCACTGCAATGCTTACAACACCACTTGATCCAAAGATTTTCTATGCACTGGCTTGTGGTCATTCTGTATTTGGCAACAATGCATGTGTTTCTGGAGTCTAAAGAGGACTTATACTTTGGTATCAGACATATGGGCTACAATCAGACATATTCCCCTGGACTGGACTGAACTGTGATGTTTTTCTCAATGCTCATTTGCTCTTGTATATAAACCCTTCCTTATGTACATATGTGTGCATAAATTTTGTTTCTCTAGTATACCCAGAATTAGACAATCATTTACTAGTTTATTTGCAAAATTTATTTATCCAGATGAAAATACATCATATAGAAATCCTGGTATCTTTGAGAATGATGACTGTAGCTTTATAAATAGATAAGAGGTAGCCCTGGCATTTATGATTACTTTTATCATGGGCCTCACAGCTCCTCTACCCAGAAAACATCATTACCTCCTATTATGGATTGAATTGTGTTGCCCGAAATGATTATTTGAAATCCTAATCCCTGTCTGAATTGATGCATGTGAGCATGTTTGGGGAAATAGTGATTTCCTTATAGATGTTGTCAGTTAATGACACAAGACCATACCACAGTTGGGCGGGTCCTAACCCTAACCATCCTGAGTGTGTGTGTTTTTAAATAACAGAGAAGGACTGTCAAAGACAAGGAGATTTGACACACCTGAGGATCTCCCTTTTTAATGAGGATCCTTTTTATAAACCAAAGACAGCCCTGACATGTCCTGGGTAACAAGAGTTGAAAGAGACCATGAAGAATCTTTCTGTTCATACCCCATGTCAATGCCACCAATCAGACTTCTAGGATTGGGAGAAGATTGGGATTGGGAGAAGAAGTACTTCTCTTTCAAAAGCTACCTACTTGATGGTACAGATACCCCCCTGCTTTATCTTATATTCACTCGATACCACTTCATTTTTACAAAGAACCTACATCGAAAAAAAGATTTCTTCTTTTACAAAAAGGTATAAAGTGAAATGAGCATTAGGCAGCAAGCACCCAGAACAGTCGACACCTTCCCCTAGAATACCACATGGACATTACCCAACTTTAGAGTGGTTGTATATTCATCAGATCATTTCTACATTTACTCTATGTGAATGTAATTTTAAATCTTATGGTTTGGTGGGCTATTTTGGGGTCTAAGAATGTTCAAAACATTTCTCCAGGTGAATGAATGGTAATTGCTTCTCACTAGTCACCACTTCATTTTACAAGAGGTTTCATGGGACTATTCTATGTTCAGTGTAGTGGGAGGTAGGGGTGTGTGGCTGTAGTTTTTTTAGGACAGACTTAGGAAATGAAGCTACTCTGTTCCTAGTTAAAATATGGTCCAGCACTGCTTATCATAATCTGTTAAGAGGAGGAAGCATTTTTCTAAGTCTTTCTAGTGGAAACACATAGCATCTCTCTTACCTCATAGTCTGCATGTGTCCAAGACCAATGAGTATCCATTACTTTTTGCTTATTTATTTATTCATTCATTTATCTACTTAACACTATTGGGTAAGACCAACAGAGTTCTTGAGGGAATCATAGATATAAATTAAACTTCGTGTGGCAGTCAGTTAATCTGGTGTCCATGTGAGGATTAAGAGTGTAGGGATGGAGTCATCAAATGGAAATGTATCCACATGCATTCATACCCAACTCCTGGTACCAAAACGTGTTAGCCTGGTAGATAAGAGAAACAAATTCATAAACACTCTTATGTGTATAAGAAAGAGTTTTATATATAAGAGCAACTGTACATTAAGAAAATATCCCTCACAGCATAGTTTACAATTGTAAGAAGTTGGAAGCAGTCCAAAGTTCCATCAACTGATGAGTGGATTAAAAAGCTATGGTACATACATACAATGGAGTACTATGCATCGCTGGAACACGTGAAGCACATCTCCACATGGGAAAGACTGGAGGAAATTATGCTAAGTGAAGTTACCCAAGCGCAAAAGGACATATGCAATATGAGTCTGCTGAGGTAAGCTTGATAATATTTTTTTTTAAAAAAATGCAAAAGTATTATCAGGAAAAATCTGCAGTATACAGAAAATCCTAGGAGAAGGCCCTGGTAGTACAGCTGGGACCATATCAAATCCAGGGTTTTATATAGGAGCCAAGTAAGGTGGGATGCCGGGACATGGGAGGTGAGGTGCAGATAAGTGGAGAGGGAATGGGGCACTAACCCATGCAAGAGGAGTGCATTTTTTATATCTCCACAGGAAAACAGGAATCAAATTTAAATAAGATGTTCTCAGAAGTGAATG
>PVJH01011475.1:0-69852 GCA_004026705.1 Nesogale talazaci | reverse complement strand
CTCAGTGCAAAAACACTTTGTTCTATTAAATTGGCATTCCATGGTGTGCACCTCCCTGACACAATCACTGAAAACAAATATGTGCATAAGCAAATGTGGTGAAGAAAGCTGATGGTGCCCGGCTATCAAAACATGTCATGTCTGGGGTCTTAAAAGCTTGAAGGTAAACAAGCAGCCATCTAGCTAAGAAGCAAGCCCACATGGAAGAAGAACACCAGCTTGAGAAATCACGAGGTGTCAAAGGGATCTGGTATCAAGCACCAAAGACCCAAAAATTATATCCCTATATATGAGGGGGAGTTCAGATTGGGGCCCCAAAGCCTTTCAATAAGTGAAGTGACATCCTCTTACAGAGGGGTTGCAGTGAAGAGATGAGCCTGTCTAGGTACAGTGTAGTAGCAATGAAATGTGTAACTTTCCTCTGGTTCTTAAATGCTTCTTCCCACCGACTATCATGATCCCTATTCTACCAGACAGATTCAGCTAGACCAGGGGATGTACATTGGAGTCAGAAACATGGGGAATTTAGGATAGATGATCCCTTGAGAATAGTGGGGGGAGTGGTGACACTGGGAAGATGGAGGGATGGTGGAGTAGAAAGTGGGAACTAATTTCAGGGATCTACATGTGACCTCTTCTTTGGGGTGAGACATTGGGGGGGGGATTGACACATTGGATGTGTACAATATGAAGAGGTAATAACAATTTGTAAATTATTAGGTGTTCATGGGGGAGGAGTACGGGGAGGTGAAACATGAGGAGCTGGAATTAAGAAAAAAAAAAGAGCTAGAGGAAAGGGGGAAAGAGGAGCTTATGCTGGGGGCTCAAGTAGAAAAGGTTTGGAAATGAATGTAGCAACATGAGCACAAGTGTGCTTAATACGAAGATGTATTGAATGTTATAAGAGCTGTAAGAGCCCCCAATAAAATCTATATTTAAAAAAAAGAGGGGGAAGGAGGAGCTCATACCAAGGGCTTAAAAAAAAGAAATTTCCAAATAACTTTCTAGGGTGGAGGGTAGAGGTATCATCAAACAATCTCATAAGCCTCACAGGAAAGACCTACTGGTTCTACATCATTGCCAGAACTTTAAGGTACCAGATTCCCATCCCCACCCCAACTGTTACCATTTAATGGTAGTTGTTAAGTAGGGCAGAAATAAATATGGGAAAGACTATCATTGTCAGTCATCAGTGTAAAAGTCAGATCAATCCCTTTTAAAATGCTTACCAAAACGGCATTTGGTTTCCTGGGAAAGAAACAAGAAGGAAGCAAGTGGGAGCTGAAGAGTGCAGTCATGCTAGAGGTGTGAAACCCAACTGGAAGTGGAGGAAGTGGTACAGAGATGCAATCCAGACGCCGAGCACAGGTCTACTCTAACAATAAGACAATCCACGCCTTAGTGTCCTGAAAGTCACTTGCTGAGTATCACAAATCTGTTGTTGGAAATCAGGTAGAGAATTGATTTTCCAATAATGGATTTTTGACAGTTGTCTAAAGAAAGTGTTATATTAACAGTTGAAAACTGTAATTTTTCTTTGCTGTCTGAAAATGCAATGTTCCTTTCAGTTTAAGAAACAGAGTTACAGACAGATAAGTAGGAGGAGACTGATTATGAGACATTAGTCCCATCAAAGGGCTCCATACAATTGGGAGAGACACTTCAGTGGTTTTAGTAAGTGCCAGAAACTGGAGGTGAAATTACTGTCATCACTTTAAAAGGTTTCCAAAACACCTTGCCCTCCCCAAGTTGTCCTCCGGCAGCAGTATCAAGAGTCTCTGTTCCCCTCTTGCTCTGGGGAACTGTGAACCTGTCCCTCCCACTTCTTCCTGAGGCACGAAGGACTCCCGAGTCCCAGCCTCTCAACCTCTGGGCTGCCTTCCAAGTCCCCTCAAGCCGCAGGCACAGGCCACAAGCCAGGTCACTTCCCATTCTTCTAGGCAGGCAGGCTTCCCAGAGTTTTAAGAGACATTCTTCTTTCTGGGTCTCTCAAAGCTCCCACAGAGCTCCATCAATTCTCCCTTCCTACTCTGAAGGGTTTGCTTTGTTGTGCTTTCTCCTGCATTCGTCAGCCCTGAGAGCTTTTCTTTTGGCAGGACTATTAGCTGAACTACACAATCCATAGTAAAGTCTCCATTGAGTTGCCTTTCTTTTCTCCAGTTGCAGTAAGTTTTCCTTTTGTGTCTTCCAAATTTATTCCACACCTTCTGGGGATTCTGCCACCACATCTATCCTGCATGGTATAGTGGTTTTGCATTGGGCCGTTCACCTCAAGGTCAGCACTTTGAAACCAGCAGCCACAATGCAGGGACAGAAGAAGCTTTCTACTTCTATAAAGAGTTATGGTCTGGCAAACCCACATGGGCAGTCTACTGTGAGTCAGAATCTATGGCAATAATTTTGGAGTTTGGGGGTCCTGGATTGGGTCATTATGAATCAGAATCGACTCAATGGCAATGAGTTTGGTCCTGAATACACACTCTAGATTATTTGATTAAAGCTGTTCCAATCCATTTCTAAATGGGAGCCTCTCTGTTCAATGCATGATTAGTACAATAGGAATATTTATATTTGCTTTTGCCTCAATAAGGCTATTTCTATGGTACACGGCATTACAATAGTACTTTGTACTTTGGAGTCAATTGAGTTTGTATTTAGGTGGAAATAAGAGATCATATTCTTTGAGAGTAGTAATAGCCTGTGGGAAGCTGTGATCAGATCCTGGCCCTTGGGGCACTCACAGAGGCTGGTCCTTATTCTGTTGTTTTCTCATGATGAGACCTTACAAAACTCATCTAGAAGTATACTTGTCTAAGTGAAGATGAAACTTCTCTTGGATTTCAGACAAAGGATAAATTGTCAAACCACTTTCCTAGCACATTGTACTTTGCAGCTCCGAACCTGAGGCAAAAGTGGAAAAGTTACTCTCTGGATAATGTCACACATTATTTATAGGGAAGTCCATTCTTTTTTTTTTTTTTTTGTGGGCATCACTGCTCTCCGGTGGTGGGAGTAGGAGGCCCAGCCCCACTGCTGGAATTGAACCTCCGTCCCAGTGGGCCGCAGTCCCGCGCACAACCACTACGCCACCAGGGCTCAGCCCGGGAAGTCCATTCTTCCAGGCGATAGAATTCCTATATGATGTATATGAATGTGTTGTTTCAGCAAATGGAATTGAGACAGAATTTTTTTTGGGGGGGGGGCATCACTGCCCTCAGGTGATGGGAGTAGGAGGCCCAGCCTTTGCTCCATGGAGCTGGAATCGAACCTCCATCCCAGTGGGCCGCAGTCCCGCGCACAACCACTATGCCACAGGGGCTCAGCCCTGAGACAGAAATTGAAATACAAGTTTCATTTAAAGTGTTTCAGCCTTAATCTCGGTTTAGTTTAATTTGGTATGGTGGAATGTGGAATTCATCTATTCTGGAATCCATGAGACCAAAAGAATTTCAGGTTGTTTCTTTTTTCACAATGGAATGATGCTCTAGTTAGTCAACCAACCATTTAGTATTTGTCTTTTGAAAAGATTGTAAGCTCCATCCAAGCAGAGATGGTTTTAGTATGTTTACTATGGATTTTTCAAATGAATAAATAAGTTAATGGGTGACTTTTTAAATTAAGGAAATAAAATAAAGTTTACCATTAAACAGATGTTATGACTTGTTGTTCCAAGAAGTACAAAATACTCAGAGGTGGACATGCAGTTCCAGTTGCCATGCCTGGTGTGGATACCTAGTCATCGCTATTTGAAAGAGGTTGATGAAATTATTACTGAGATGCAAAGTTTTCCATTCAAATGTCTATGTTTTCTAAGTTGAATTTGTCCATTGGACTAAAACTGTTGCACCTGTTGCATAAAAAGATAGGTAAACTCAAATTTTGGAATTAAAGATAAAGATCAGAGGTTTGAATTGGAATAGGAGCACAGAATTAAATCACCAATAAAATAGAGTTGTTACCATCAATGTAGACTCCATTAACGATCTTCCCAGTGAACAGTCCTGGAGGGCAGTGGTGGATGTCAGGTACATCCTGCCCTCTGTTGAGCCGAGCCTTTCTCTCTCTCTCTCTCTTTCTCTCTCTCTCTCTCTCTTCCCCTCAAGGAGATGTCACCAGGCTCAATCCCCCACAGGATGGGGGCAGAGTGGTCTGCCATTTGTATCTCTGGTGCAGCCACCACTCCTCTGTCTGCAGAGGTATAGGTTTCAGCAGAGTTTCCACACCCAGACAATCAAGGGAAAAAATCTGGAAAAACACTTCCCCAAATCAGCCAATGAAACCCCAGTGGATCAGGGAATGGGTGCTGGAGAGGAAGGAGCTTTTGTTCTGTTTTGCATGGTTTGCCATGAGTTGGGAGTCGTCTCAATGGCAACCAGCAACAACTTCATGTGTGTAGAATCTTTCTAATGTGCACCTGAAAGTGTTAAAATGATTAAATCATTGTTTCTGATGTCACGTGTTCTTAAAAGTACACACCATTCTACCATAGCTGTTGAACTCATTCTGGACCTAGCCAGGGCTCTATTAGACATGAACCATTAGGTCTGCAAACCAAAGTCCACCTTGTTTTAATGTTCTTGATATAGTTGTCACTGACCTGGTAGCTGTGGGAATCAGCTATGGTTCTGTGGTCATCTGTAATGGATTTTCTCTATCAAAGCAGAATTCTCACCCTGTTGCATGTTGGTCCCCAGGACATTCTTTCACCTCTTTCAAAAACCTGTATGTAGCATATCATGCAGTTTTCCTTTTTTCTAGCACTCATCTCCATAATAAGTTTTGATAACTTTTCTAACTCTGCTCTGAAACATCTAAATTGCAATCCTCAACTTAAAGATAAAAACCACTCACATGCTTTAGTTCTTGATCTTGAACCCTAGTACATTAAGAAGTGTCATTCATATTGAGATGGAAAGCACTAGCAAAATCAGATAAGCCAAAAGGGAGGTAAACAAGGGGGAGAAAACGGGAATATCTGAAGGTCTGGTCTGGTAGTGTGTGAAAGAGAGTCAGGCTCTTCCAAGGAGAGGAAAGGTACTCACGATGGTGAAGTAGAAAGTGAAGGAGTAGTGTAAATGGACATGAGCTCAGGATCCTTAGAAACCATCATGAAGAGTTTGGATTTTATGGCAAAATTCTTGGTGGACTTTAAGCAGACTTATAATAAGATGAGTTTTGTATTTTAGAAATATAAGTCTGGTTTGGGTGGGGAATATGGATCTGAGAAGGTTAAGACATATGATCAGGAGACCTGCAGAATTTTGCAATAATCAAGGAAAGACATCACAAATTTTACAATGGTAGAAATGAAAAGAAGTGAGTGGATCTGGGTGACATTTAGGAAACAGAATTGAAATATTTCAATGATAGTCAGAATCAAAGAACATGAAAGAAACAACAAAAATAATCCTCCAATATTTGATCTAAGCACCTTGATGGTAAAGAAAGGTAGTTAGTTCGGATGTAGAGAAATTTGAGATGCTTGTAAGAAATCTAAGCAGAAATGTTCCTGATGTATTTAAATACTAATATTTGAAATCACAAGAAAAGTTTTGGTTAGAGATGTAGTTTGGAACGCCTCTGTATACAGGTGGTGATTATTCTAATAGAACAAATGAGACAAGAAAAATAAATAATGTTTATACCATATCTCTTCAGAGTCTCAGGACAAAGCTTCTGTCTCAGGTCAGTAAGGCAAGGAAGAAAGAACACTTATTAGAAACTTGTTTTAATCAGTTGGCTTAATGTAATTCCATTTTAGGAGTGTGATGATGTAATGGGTTAGCTGTTGGGCTTCTATCTGCAAAGTTTACCACTTTGAAAGCACCAGCTGCTTCATGTGAGAAAGGTGTGGCTTCCTACTCCAGTAAAAAGTCTTGGAACTTACAGGGGCATTTCTAGCCTACCCTACAAGGTCACTATGAGTCAGAATGGACTCTAGGCAAGGAATCTGAGTGTTGGTTTAGAACCCTATCTTTCAAAAGATCTGGGCTCAGTATTGGCTAGGTAAGAACTCAGAAAGGAGGAAGGATGCGGCACCTCCAAGTCATGGCTTCCATTTCGCATTGAAGTTAACTCTCTACTCCCTATTCCTGTACAACACACAGCTCTTGCACTTCCCATCTTACTCCTTGCTGTCTTCCCTATAGGATTGTTGTATTATTTTATGTGTTGTTGACCTTAGGAAATTCCAGGGTGAGAAGCAAGAGGCACACATTGGGCATGAGGTAAAGTATTAGCAATTGGGTCATGTGAATCCAGTCAGTCAGTAGCTGGGCAGAATTGGTCATTGGTTACAATCACAATTTTGTTTGTGTTGTCACATCATTTCCCCCAAATTTCCCCATCTCTGCACCATTGGTATTACTTCTGAAGTATCTCCTCTCCCAGTTTTATGGCTGATATGATTATTATGGTAAATATATCCATTTGGAAAATGATAGAATAACTCTTAAATCATAAAGTCATCTGTTATCTTTCTCCAAACAAGAGATCATTTTACTCTCCTCAGGTCCCCCTTCCCCTTAGGCTATTGTTGCCTTGGAATATGGTGTAAATTCTGCAGAGACTGTGGGGGACATGCTGCCCTGGTTCTCTTGGCCCCTTCTCCAACACATTGCCAGCAATACAGCCCCAGGGAGGACATGTTTATTGAAAAGTATTTGAAGGATAAAATGGTAGCTGAAAAATCTATGCTCAGAGATTAGTTTTCTAGCTACTATTCCAAAGGGTGATGTCCATTATGACAATCTTCAGAAGCCTCATGTTTAAGAAAGAAGTGCATTTTCAGAGGCAGGACATGAGAGCAACCAGAACTTTTCTCCCTTAATCATTTTCTGCATTTCTTTTTGTTTGCACCCTTTTGCCATGTCCTCTTCGCTCTCCCCCGTTTACTGCCATAGTTTTCCTTCTTTCTTGCTGTGTCACTCTTGTTCTTTCTTTCCTGCCTATCTGTCTTCTTGGCTTCTCACCAGAATGGCCAGTGTTTATCAAACCCAGCAGGTGATTGGTGGGAAGAAGATGTGACAGGCTGCTTCTGCAATAATCACAGCCTTGAAATCTCCAGGAGGTTCTTCTACTCAATGAGTAAATATATATGGAATCAAACTGGTGCTCTCAAGAAAAAGAAATTCTAATCTGGTAAATGAAACATGTGTGTATTGGTTTTTTAGTGTCTGAAATCTGTCTCTCTATTCTATTTCTGCTCACCCTTATCCCTCTTTACCACCTTAACTCCACTCACTATCTTCATTCTTGCCTTCTATGCACAGTTGTACACTTGTAACTGACCAGTGAAGTAACTAACTATACCATCACTTTGAGTTTGCAAGCTTGGGTTTTAACCACTACATGGTACCCTAATGTAACTGCCTGCAGGTTGAGTATCAGTATTTAGTTAATTAAGCTTTAGTTTTCTCTTTGTAAGAGTGAGGTAAATAATCATGTTTATTTCACAAGAATGTTGTGAGATTTAGAGATAATTTAGATGAGTAATAGATTTCTTAGTAATTGCCCAATAAGTGGAGCCCCCATGGTACTGTTGGGTAGCCATTGGACTACTAAGCAAAAAACCAGCCATTCAAAGTCATCAGCCCCATCCTTGGGAGAAAGATGAGGCTAGCTTCCCCCACAAAGATTTATACAGCCTTAGAGACTCTGTGTAGGGTCACCATGGGTCAGAATGGACTTGATGTCAATGGGTTCAGCTATTGAATTCAGCTATTGAATTCAGATCCTGACAAACACCACTTTTGTTATGTTGTATTTGTCAGATTATTGAGTCACATTCTATGCTTCATGTTTTAAAAACAACCTTGAGTAATCTTTTCGAGCTATTAATTATAATAAACAACTAAATTAGCTTGCTTATATTTCTCATGACTTTTGATGGTGGGCGATTGGTCAGGGAATGATTTCACTCTATGAGGGTCTGTATTGCTTCCTCAAGATGGATGAATGAGGACAGTGTCCTCACCTTCTTTCTCCCACCCTCCCACCTTTTCTCCTCCAAAGACTAAGTAAAGCTTGCCCTCTAACATAAAGAAAAGAAGTCTGCTTTCTTTCTGTATAAATTTGCTTCCATTATAATCCATTTCTAGGGCTGTGTTCCTGAAGAAGATTCCATGCAAGGGTCAGCTGTTACTTTTGTTTTTTTGTTTTCTAGAGTGGTCTTCTTGGTATGTGGTGGAAACTGGAAGTCCCCATGGTTACACAATTTGTTAGTCAGAGTATTTTCCATGGACAAGCCAAGGCAGAGGGAGCTGAAGGAGAAGGTGACAGGGAAAAATCCAGCAAGCAGCTTTGCTTGCTGCGTACAGTAATAGGGCATGCAATGATGGATGAAAGGCTGGCATGTGAACCCAAGGCAGGCAAAAGGCAGAAGGAATAACAACCACACTGAAAAGAACTCTGGAAATAAAGGGGGGTGGGGAGAACTTCACCCCATAAAGAACACAGGAATAAACACAATCATAATACAAAGACCATTCATGACGAATTTTACACTGAGATCCTCATTTATCACTGGGGAAAAAAGAAAGAATACAGGTTGTTTAAATTTAAGGTAGTTGGAGTCATCTTGTAGCTCTAATTTATTTTGTCACTAAAAGTAGGAAGTTGGACCTATCTGATGCTGTTGGTATATAATCCCTACATCTCTAGCTCAGATAAATGATTCTTTGATATTTTTTTTGAATCCTACGATTCTTTTAAGTACCTGGTGAGAGTTGTAGACTTTCTTTCTTAGGTGGAGGAACTCATATGTAATATTTTGTATATGTTGTGAGTCATGGACACTAGTCTTCTCTGGTAAACAAATGGGAATAAAATCTTTTACCTCCACAACACCAGGAGCTCTGCTGAAGCAAATGATAGCTTCTTTGGGGGAAAAAAACAAACCTTTTCACAAACTCAAATGAGCAGCATTAGGAAAGATAGACTGTTATTACTTAACTCAAAACTCTAAGAAAGTATTACAACATCACTCCTGTTTGTGTTACAATACAAATTAAATATAACATGAAGAGTGCTGTCAAATCAGCTCAACAACTTCTGCTTATGTGTTTTCTCTAAGGGTCTGAATTATGTAAGGGAAAGTGAAAATTGCACATCTCAGCTCACCTGCATTATGTAGAGAGATTGTCTGGTCAGAAGCAAGGTATCTTCAAAGGGAGCAGAACACAGGGACTGGAGGAGGTAGAGCAGAGAGAAGGAAGAATATAGAGAACTGTGAATTGGAAAATGCAGCAGGCATAGGGGAGAGCTGGAAAGACCTATTGCCCCTGGTGAATAGAAGAGGAGCATGTTTGGAATCAAAATCAGGAAATAGTGTAACAACATAATCAAATTGATATAAGGTTTCTGTAGACCATAAATCTAGAAACTTGTTAGTGAAAGTGAAATTTGAGACTTGTTAGTGAAAGTAAAATAGAGACTTGAAAGTGAAATATAAAAAATTAGACTAAATGAAAGATAAGACTCTGGCTAGGATCCTGAAACAGATATAATTTAGCATGTGGAGATATATACAACGTTTTGGTTTTATGTCATTAAATTGCTTAAATTTGTGAGATGATCTATGTATCATTGCTATGTAAGAGGTCAGCATTGGGAAAAAATTGAGGGAAGGGCTTACTGACATTCTCTCTCTGTTCTCTGCAGCTCTCAGCAACTTTTAATTCTGTAAATCTTCTCTAATGTTACAAGTATTTGAAGATAGAGAGTTTAAAGGTTTTGTTTGTATAAAAGACTCATGAACTGAAGAACAGAAGCAAATTTTTTTGTGGGGGATCAGCTTGTCATATACGTCTTCAAAAACAAAGTATCCATCCTATTATAAAAGACAATTCCTATCTTATTTCTCTGTAATCTGTCCTTAATTTTCATCTCACTTTCTATCCTACTCTTATTTTAAAACATCAATCCTGACCCCTCTAAGTGAAAAGATTTTCTTCCATTAAAAAAGGAAAAGACCAGACTTTAGCCATTCATAATCTTGAATTACTGCTTCTATGTCCTGGAGCAAAAAGATTCCTCTCTAACTATTCTCATAGGTGCAATGTTCCCACCAATTAATCATGCCTGTGCTTTTTCACACTGGCTTTAGAATTTCAATTTCTCCTAAGAGCCTATCAATGCACACTCAGATTAATTGGGTGGAAAATATCTAAACTGTACTATTAAACAGATGTCTTGGTGTGTGACCATTAGTGGGCAGTATGGCTTTTTCAATGTTTTAGATATTATATTAGCTGGATGAATAAAGGCAGATAGACTGGACCTTTTTATTTAATCAAATACAACATTTATTGAAAGTCTTCTATGTGTCATGTGTAGTACTACTAAATGATGTGGAAACAAGGATGACTTAGATTAAATCCCTGACTTCAAGGAGATTCTATACTCGGGAAGATTCAGAAAAGTTCAAAGGTAATTTCAATGTGTTAAGTTTCACCAGAAAATTATACATACTGGTTTAATGAACTAGCTGAAGAAATACCTCAGGATGATTGTGAAGTGCAAGCTATTTTCCCCTGTATTGAACAGCTATAAAACAGGCTGAGGTGAAGTAGTACTCATGGCTTCTCGGTTCTTTCTTTCTCTCTTGTTCGCCTTCTTTTTTTTATAAACATGTAAATGCTTTAAATAGTTCTACGTAGACATAAAGCCTCTAAGACACGCTGGTATGAATGGAAGGCTGTGCTCCAAACAGACTTACTGGAAATCCTAACCTCAATGCCTGTGATCATTACCTTGTGTGGGTTGGCTTGTCTTTGCTACATTCATGAGAGAGGACCAGTGTTGCGTTTATTCTTAGTCAATCTCTTTTGAGATATAAAAAGGGTAAGATAGAATTCAAAACTCCAAAATCCCAAAATTCTGGACTTATTCCAAAGCTTCAAAATCACCAGCCTCTCAATAAGGAGAAATATCAGGGTTCCTAATTCTGTAAATAGTACAGACTTCGGCTTCATAGGAGTATATGCTGACTCACGGTGACCCCTTGATGGAAATCTCCATTAAACAGAAGCTGTTGACACAAAAAGAACACAATCCCCAAAGCTTTCCTTCCGAGATGAACACTGAATTCAGACTTCTAGCCTCCTAAACTCTAAGGAAACACATTTCTGTTTGCTGAAGCCACCCACTTGTGGTGTTTCTGTACAGCAGCACCTGATAACTAAGAAACAAGCTATTTTCTGCAAAGCACATTGTTTCCCAACAACTATTTATCATCGACAGCTCTATGCTGGTCTAATGAACAAAAAGTGAGAGGCGACAAAATAAACCTTGACAAAACAATGAAAAGGCAACCATGTATCATTGGTTTAGCAGGGAGGAAATGAACAGATAAAAAGGGCATAGGGCTGCAGTTGCTTCTGAATACCAGAAAACAGCATCTGTATTGCACAAACAGATTAATAGCGCCAACTGTGCCAAGCAAGTGGATCCACCAGGAATGAAAGGAAAGTCAGATTATAATAAAAGTCAAAACAGAAAACCACTATTCACTGGCATTCAAGTTCTCCAAGAAGATGGAGTCAGTCAAAGAGAGAACAAAGCAGGCACAGATACCATTCTACATTTCTCCTGCTACAGCCATTAATTCAAGCTAGAAAACTATTATGTGAGCTGACTGCCCACAAAATCAGGTGGGGCAGAATAAGGCAAACCTTCCATTGAACACTATAACAAAACTACAGGCTGCACATCTACTCGATGCACTTCTTCTAAAGGCAATGTCAACACAGCAGACAAAATTCAGAGCCTTGGTCATACCTATATGAGTGTCAAAAAGAATTGAGTGTCCTGGGAAAGTGGTGCATCACACATGATAGGAAATAATGTAAGTCGTCTTATTGGGGCTAGAATAAGGGCAGAGGATGTAAAAACACTGAACAATTTAAAAGTTCTCTCCAGGGAACACCATTGTAAAAATCTGAGAAATAGTAACGTCCGAAGTTTATGTTTAAATTGAAATGTTTGGATGACATTTTAAAATGGGTATTCTTTTATGCGTTTTTAAACTTCCTGTGATTTGACTGATGGTTTACAGAGCAAATTGGTTTCCCATTTATCTGTTCACACACATTTTGCTTGATGACATTGTCTATGGTGCCTACAATGTAGCAGCAGACTTCCCCCTTCCAGTCTTCACTGCTCTTGTTCATCCTTCTAGCTGAATCCTTTCTGCCTTCTGAGGTTTATCCCAGAGCAAATGTGGCCCCTATGGTTTTATATTGTTGATTGTTCTGAGGCATTATTGTACTTTTTGAAAATAAACTTACAGTCATAGTAAGAGGTTTTGTGGGTTGTGGGAGGAGTCCTGGTGGCTTATGTACTGAGCTACTACCCACAAGATCAACAGTTCAAAACCACAAGCCTCTCAATGAGGAGAAAGATCAGGGTTTCTAATCCTGTAAACAGTTCAGGCTTCAACTACATAGGTATCAATCAGCTTTGGGCTGTTGATGCTGATAATGGGTTGCCTTCTCCACTTGTGAAGTTATAAAGTGTCAGACATTCCCAATGCATCATTTTTACAGATAACACATATATTTAAATAAAAATTATATTCTTTATTTAGGGAAAGATACTGTAGACAAGAATAAATCCAGCTCATATATTTCAAGATTAAGATAGAGTAGGAACAAGGCCATCTTCAACAAGGCATTTAGTACTATTAAACTATGGTCCCCATATGTAAAATAAATTGTACTGAAATCTGATACCTAGGGGCATTTTCAATTTTAAGGCTTCATGATTTATATTTTTTATGTCACCAAACTGCAAGTTATAAGAAGGTGCTGTTAAAAAAACAATTCCATTGTCAGATAATACTTTAAATATTATATTATTGTTCTAATTTAAGCAGCATATTTTACTTTTGTGTACATATGAAGAGTTATAAAATATCTTTCACCGTTTGTGCAATTTGATCCTTTCTTACTGGAGAAAATGCTAAAGTTATCAAGGATTTCATTTTACTTGGATCCACAAGAAATGCTCCTGGGAGCAGCAATCAAGAAAGAGAACAATGCATTGCATTGGGCAGGTTTTCTTCAAAAGTCCTCTTTAAGTGTTAGAAAGTGAATATGTCACATTGATTACAAAAATGTACCTGGCCTAAGCCACTGTATTTTTAATTCCCTGTCTGTATGCAGAAGTGGGACCTTGAAGAAGATAGATCAAA
This sequence comes from Nesogale talazaci, assembly GCA_004026705.1. NCBI lineage: Eukaryota > Metazoa > Chordata > Mammalia > Afrosoricida > Tenrecidae > Nesogale > Nesogale talazaci. The sequence continues at coordinate 56,660 of PVJH01011475.1, read as the reverse complement.
GGGATTTGTGCCCTTGAATTATTGTGTTGGCCAAGAATATTGAGTAGGCTATAGGCTGCCAGAAGAAAGAACAAATCCATCTTGGAGAAAGTGCAGCCAGATTGCCTGTGAAAGCTAAGCAGGCCGGATTTGTACTCACTTACTTTGGACATGTTTTTAGGAAGGATCATTTTCAGGAGAAAGAATCTAAGAATGAAAAAAAAGACACTATGGGTCTGGATTGACACATTGTCTGCTATACTGGGTTTGAACATAGATTTGAACACTGTGAGGAAGACTCAAGTCCAGGCCCCATTCCATTCTGTAAACATGCAGCTATGAATTAGCACCTAGCAACAATGACACATTTTTGGAGAACAAACTTATTTACTATTAATCTCTCTCTCTCTCTCTCTCTCTCTCTCTCACACACACACACACACACACACAAATGGATTCAGAGGTGAGGTGACATACTTGAAGTTAAACATTTTTCAATTGATCTCTGACTAAATCTGTTGTCTTTTCAAATTTATCTGTCTTATAGGAAATTCTTTTCTTCTATTGACACAGAACACTTTTCATTTAGAAAATGAAACCTTCCTCAATCTTATTATTCCTTAAGTGTTTATTGAATAGTTTCCTAAGTGTTATGACAATCCCTATAGAATCCCTTTCTAGAAAGCAGCCATGCTTCTGCAGACATGTTTATAAACTTGGAGTATTTACCCCTTTTTAATACTTTTCAAATATCCAATTTGCTGCTTTAAACTATTGAAACATGAAACATGACACATAAAGAACAATATTGTAACAATAGTACAATAGTAAATATGGATTTCTTGTTGATATAAACAAAGCTGGAGATTGCATGATAGAATGCTGCAAGACCAATCACTTCTTCATGGCAAATACCCTTTTTCAACAACACCAGCAGCAACCATGAAAGTGGCCTTCTCTAGATGTTATATTCAGAAATCAAATTGAATACATCTGTAGGAAGAGATGATGGAGAAGTTCAATATCAGTAACTGAAACCAGGCCAGAAGCCAACTGTGGAACATATCTTCAATTGTTCAAATAGAAGTTCAGGTTACAGTTGAAGAAAATGAAAACAAATCCTTGAGAATCAAAGTATGACTTTGAGCATATCCCATCTGAATTTCAAGAATATATTAAAAACAGATATGCTGCATTGAACTCTAATGACAGGAAATCATAAACCGTAGGATGCCATTAAGAACATCATATGTGGGGCTGAGCCCTGATGGCGTAAGTGGTTGAGTGCGGGACTGCGGCCTGCGGGCTTGGTGGTTCAAATCCAGCAGCGGCGTTCAGGAGCAGCACTGGGTAGCGCCCATGACCACCAGAGTCAGTGATGCCCCCCAAAAACAAACAAACAAAAAAACAGAAAAAAAAGAACATCTTATGTGAAGAAAGCAAAGAATCATTAAAAAGACAAGACAGGAAAGACCCAAATGAATGACTATTCCAAGTGGAAAAGACTCTGAGAATTGTTCTTTATTGTGCATAATCTATGAAAAATAGAAGATATGATGAAGTCAAACAGCTGAACTGAGTGTTTCAAAAGACAGCTCAAGAAGACAAAGTAAAATATTATAATGAAATGTTCAAGTTCAAGCCTTAAAAATCTGAAATGGAAAAACATATTCAGCATATAGTAAAGTGAAAGAAATAAAAATAATTCAAGCATTGAGTACCAATATTCAAAGATTCTATTGGCAAATATTGAAAGATGTAGGAAGCCTCAAAAAAGATGGAAAGAATGCACCATCTGTCTAGAGCAGAATTGCCCTCTGGGGCTCTCAAGTCTGTAACCTTTTGGAACCAAATCAACAGGCCTGTCTCACTAGGAGCCTCTGCAAGACTTTGAACCAACAGCGTTTTAGCTATCAGTTGAGTGCTTTACTGTTTGCACCATCCAGAGATTCCAACCACTCCTGCTGGCAGATTTTGTTTTCAAGCTCCTCAGGCAAGAGACTTGCATTCTTATTTCCATTAATTAGGCAAGCAGAGTCAATAGAGTGGCTCCTTGGTAGTTTTAAGAGATATTGCCAAATACTTAATGTTTTGGCCCAAGGAAACCTTACCATTAAAGTGAATCACATGTTTTCAGATTACTTGGTTGTAGGAGGGAAAACTTTTTATATTATGGAAACACTGCTGAGATAGAGATATCAAATTTTAGGCTGGAATGAAACTATTTGAAAACTGCTTTGTCTAAAATGTGAAAATTACGTTATTTGTATTCACACTTTGTGATCATGGGTTCATGGTAAAACTTGAAAGAAGGAAAAAATGGGGAAAGAAAATGTCAGTGGCTATTATGCTAGCTTTGTGCTTTTAATTTTTAATCAGCACTATTCATGTACTGCACATCCCTAAGTGTGCTTACTTAACATCAAGTTATATAAGAGGGTTCTTTTCAGCTTTATGGCATAGCGTTTTATGTTTATCATGGAAAGATATATACCCTGCTCCAAAGGCTATAAAATACTATTTTAGGACTCAATGAAAACAGCTAATGAAGGAGCTAATAATGAATTTCAATTTCATTGTGATTCATAAGTCATATTGATGATTTGTTGTATGTCATCAAACTCTTTTGAAAACAAGAACAGTCTGATTAGAGCAAATCCACTCACCAAAAAGACACAGGTGTCCTTCTTAAACCATCATTCTGTAAACTTTGTTTCAGTGGCTTTTTTTAGCTTCAGTATATCTATTTTTCAGTATATACAGCATATTTTACTGCTTTATTAACTGGAGTGATCAAAATGTTGAGATTTCTTTGCAGTCATTTGGCTTTACTTTATTGTTTAGCCTTACATTTAAAATTATTAAAGCAATATGTTTATTTGAATTTTCAGTATATATACTTTCTTTGCCAAAATAAATATTGAACTGTTACATTAAAAGCCTGGGTAAAATAACCAGAAATGAAATCAATATTCTACTGAACCAATCTTAGGAAAAGATCCAAAGAATAAGCTTTCTAAGTGAATTCTGGATTATCTGGCCAGGAGATAATCAACAAGACTGTTAATGATGGAACAGAGAGAATCTAGCAATGTTTCTTATTAACTCAAATTTGTTAACCTAACCATATCTGGATAAAGTCCCTTATCTGCAGAATGTGAAAAATCCAATTTATTGCATTCTCTTTCTACTAAAAAAACAAAACAAAAACACCCCCATGAGATCCCACATGGAGTTTTTTGATTTGTTGGATTTTTGCTGTTTTTCAATTATCATCTATTGTGTACTAGATGTTATCATGCTTCTCAATGGAGACACAACATAAATCCATCAGTAATGGTTTAACTACAGAGGACAGTTATAAGGAAGCAAAGTGTTATGGAGTCAATCATATAGTAGAGATTGCTAACTACAAATTCACATTTCCCATACTTTCTTTATATAGGACATTAATTTTTTATCATGTTAATATATCTAGTTAAAATACATCCATAGGTTTCCTTGCAATTTGAAGTGAACATGTTTCTGAGTAGTGGGTTTTCCATCTCTCCTATTGTTGAAGTGACCAATTATGATGGCTGGAGATAATGTCAACCAGGCGCACTTTGGTAAGTGTAGGTGTGGAGCTTGACCTATCAATTGCTCCACAGTTTGGTGGCAACTCTGTGATGTCATAAGCTTTTGAGCTCCAGTTGCATTTCCTATGGGTCCCGAGACTCATCAGTAGACTACTGACTGTGGATTAATTTAGTCAATTCAGACCAACTCATCCACCTGCCTATGGCCCCTTCTATCTCTGTTTCATCATCCTGCTTCTTATTCATCAGCTGCCATAATTCACTGAACACAGTTATTTTGATAACTGTGCAGATATCATCTTGGTATTATTGATATAGACTTGCTTCTATATACAACATCAAAAAGCATCATTGGTTTTGCTGTTCTAGAGAACACAACCTAACACACTAATTCACAAAGGGCTAAGAGGTTGCTGACACTTAGAACTTTCTGTGTTAAAAGCTAGAACATCTCAGGTGAACTGGGATAAATTAGTCACCCTACTCTTTGTCACGTTTTTCTACCTAAAAATTAATACAATGGCCAAAGTTATAACTTTCATATTAAAAGCAACAGGACAAACATTTTATGAAGATAGAGTTATGTCAACTTTGAACTGTCCACCTCTGAATTTTATATTGAGAAAAACAAAACTTTGTCCAAGTTACGCTAATAGTATTTTTGATCATTGCAGTCAAATACACTATGAATTCATGTATGCATTCAGTTTAATCTAGACATTCCATGAAAATTCTCTTGAAAAGAATTGTGATTAAGTCTTGAATACTGATAAGAATTTAAAAGGTGATGAAAATAGTTCAGCCTGAGGTCAAGTTCTAGTAGTGATTGCTTAGGGGTGAACAAAACTGGTGGATTATATGGCAATACGTTGCTGAAGTGGACGGATTTGGGGCCTCTGCTCAAGCCATTCCTCAATACAAGAACACTTTGTTCTAACAACTGGACATTCTGTGATGTTCTCCTCCTGACACAATCAATGGAGACAAAATGAGAGCATAAACAAGTGGTGAAGAAAGCTGATGGTGGGAAAATAACAAAAGATATAACATCTGGGGTCTTAAAAGCTTGAAGTTAAACAAGAAGTCATCTAGCAGAGAAGCAACAAGCCCACATGGAAAGAACACACCTGTATGATCATGAGGTGTCAACAGGATCAGATAACATGCACCAGAAGACCCCAAACAAACAAACAAAAAACATATTGTTGAGAATGAGGGGTGTTGAAGCAGAGACACAAAACTCATCTATAGACAATAGGACACACACACACACACATCCCCCTCACAGAAGGATCACAAGGAAGGGATGAATCAACTTTGAACTGCCCACCTCTGAATTTTATATTGAGAAAAACAATACTTTGTATAGCAGTTTAGCACCAATGAAACACAATATTTCTCTGGTTCTTTGAGGCTTTCTCAACCCCACAGTCATGTCACCAGTCCTACTTTTCAGTTCTGGCTAGACCAGAGCATGTCCACTGGTACAGATAAGAACTCACAACACACAAACTCCTCAGGAACAGAAACAGGAATAGCCATACCAGGAGGGTAAGGAGAAGTTGGGGGAAGGAGGGGAGGAAGGGAGAACTGACCACAGTGATCAATGCATAATCCCCAGTGGCCCCCCACCCCAGCGGGATGAGCAACAGAAATGTGTGTGAGGGGAGGCAGCTGTCAGTGTAAGATATGGAAATAACTTATAATTTATCAATGGTTCATGAAGGTCAGGGTGAGGGGAAGAAGAGGAGCTGATACAAAGGTTTCAAATAAAAAGTAAGTGTTTAGAGAATGATTGTGCAACATATGTACAGATATTCTTGATCCGCTTGATGTATGGATGTTATAAGAGCTGTAAGAGCTCCCAATACAATGATTTAAATAAAAAAAATAAAAAACTGATGGAATGACCCCAGTCTTTCTGGACTGACGAACCAGAAGACAAAATGTATAATGAGAACAGTCACTGGAGAGTAAGATTGTTTCTTGTGTGTGTGTGTGTGTGTGTGTGTGTGTGTAAGAGAAAGATACAGAGAGATTATTGCTCAATTCCATCAGGAGAAAGTCAGAATCACCTAGAGGAAAATTGCCTATAAAACACAGGGTAGCTCTCTTAGTCTCTCCGCCACCCGGAGGGTGCCTCTGCTCCGACCTCACCATGTCGTCTCATAAGACTTTCAGGATCAAGAGATTCCTGGCCAAGAAACAGAAGCAAAATTGGCCCATTCCCCAATGGATTCGAATGAAAACTGGCAATAAGATCAGGAACAACTCCAAGAGGAGACATTGGAGAAGAATGAAGCTGGGTCTCTAAGGAGCCCCCAGAGAGATGGCACATTGAGTTGATTAAGACCTTTGCTGCCACCTGATGAATTGAACTTGTATTGATAAATAATCTGGGTTCTTCCTTGATTTTTATGCTGCCTCATGAACTTAACAATAAAAAATCTAGGGCTGTTGGTTTAAAAAAAAAAACACAGGGTAACACTGTTTCTTACTTCTCAGTTAAAACAATGGTGGCCAAAAAAGACTGGTCCTCAATTTTTCACGTGGTAAAAGGGGGAAAAAATCATGAAACTGTTAACATGACAATATTCTACATCAGATGAAAATATACTTTTTTTTTTTTAGGCATCACTGCCCTCAGGTGATGGGAGTAGGAGGCCCAGCCTTTGCTCCTGGGAGCTGGAATTGAACCTCCATCCCAGTGGGCCGCAGTCCCGTGCACAACCACTACGCCACCGGGGCTCAGCCCATATTTTCAACTATTAAATTAAAATGTATACATATGTATTTTTGCGAATTACTTTTACAATCAGTAATAAACCATGCTTTTTATTTAAAACTGTAATAGTGAAACTAAAGCAAGCTTTCTTGAGAAAAGTAGACTTTTATCTATATTACAACACTTAATCTAGGAGGGAGAGAGTTAAAAATATAACTAGAGATATAGACATAGATGACAAAGGCTTAGGATACAGGTTAAGAGAGAGAAAATATATCCAAGAAAGGTGAAAAATTAATGAAGCAGCATCTAGTCCATTAACTTAAAAATAAGAGAGTACTAGATTTTACCTTGGAAATAAAGAAAGAAGTCTCATATTTGAAAAAAGATACTTAGACAGTAGGTGGTTTTGCTTTACTCTTGTTGTTTACGTTCTAACTTGAGGAAAGATATGCTTAATTTCTTTACTTTTATCAAAATAAGCCCCCTAGCTTTGTCAAAATTAAGCTCCTTCATTTTATCAAAACTAAGTTCAAGATGCACATTAGAGATATTGTTTATAAGCACATTATTTGAATTTTAAGATCAGAGCTCGTGTTTGAGCTTTCCTCATGTATTCTGAAGGCAGCACACCATGAAAGAGCAGAAGTTGAGAGCAAACCACCTCCCTCTATGCATCTCTTTCTGTTGAAATGTACTTTCTTCTTTACTTTCATCTCTTTAAAATCCCTCACATTTTTTGATAGTCTAGATTTGTTTTTAAAGAAAATAAGAATCAATTAGAGAGAGGCCAGAGACTAGGAAAAGACAAGGTATTTTTGAAACAGGATGTACTGAGAAGAGTAGAGTGTTGAAATGTATGCTCCAACACTCATGTGAGAATATACATAAAATATATTAAAATATATAAAACAAAAGAATTATTACAGTCCCCAACTGCAACATTTTGGATACTAAACGAGGCTTGCTAAAGTTACATATGTAAGGGATTTCCAAATATAGAGTAGAATATAGAGAAACAAACAAATAGATAAGTTAGCAATTAGAGTGAGATCCCATATTTCCAGGAAAGGTCACCATTGGCCACTTCTTCCAGAAGCCCTTGTATGTGCATAGTGCAAAAAGAGAGCTTCACACCTCCAGCTCCTGTTCTATTTGGGAAAGCTAGAATTAATCAATTCAATCCTTGGTATTTTAGTTTCCTGTTTACTCTTATCAAACTTGGCCAAGAATTCTTAGGAAGTTTAATGAATTAACAATCTGAAACGATTTGGGTTATTTGAGAAGATGGCTCATTTAGATTTGATGTCCTTAGGGTAGAAGTACGAACATTCAATGGATCTATTGTGTGTTTTTCTTCTACAGCTGAAATGTTTTAGACTAGCTCACTTCTGATTGCAAGCCCTTCTCTCTGGCGGAGGATAGTGTTAACCATTTCGATGAGAAGTGGAAGGAAAGGGACGCCCAAGGGAGGCAAGGCAGAAGCAAATCGTCCAGTGACTATCAGGCTGTGAGTGGTGCTGTCAGAGTTGTGAAGGCCAGTGGTGGTGAACTTGTCTTGCCCACAACAGGCTTCTTAAATAAGTGACCTTGTTAAGGGTGTTGGCTAACGACTCCACAGGATAGAATCCTGATCCATCGATGATGAACATTATAGTACTAGACAGTTGCATGTAAAAATGAAGCAAGGTGGAGGGAGGTGGGGCGGGCTGAGCACCAGTGGGGTAAGTGGTTGAGTGCAGGACTGCAGCCCTCGGGCATGGCAGTTCAAGTCCAGCGGCGGCTCTCAGGTGCAGCACTGTGTAGCGCCCACGACCACCAGAGGCAGTGATGCCCACAAGAAAACAAAAACACAAAAACAAAAATGAAGCAAGGGGTTTCTGTTGTTGTTGTTGTTGTTTTTTTAAATCATTTTATTGGGAACTCATACAACTTTTATTGCAATCCATACATAAGTCCATTGAGTGTCAGGCACAATCGTACCTCCGTTGTCCTCATCATTCTCAAAACATTTGCTTTCTATTTAATTCCTTGGCATCAGCTCCTCACTTTTCCCCATCTCCCTGATCCTCCTCCCACGTGAATCCTTGATAATTTATAAATTATTATTACTTTGTCATATCTTACACTGTTGATTGTTGTCCTTCACCCACTTCCCCATTGTCCCTACTTCAGGGAAGAGATTATATGTAGATCCTTATAATTGGTTCCCCCTTTCTACCCCACCTTCCCTATACCCTCCCAGTATCGCCACTCTCACTACTAGTCCTGAAGGGATTTCTATATGTCCTGGATTCTCTATATTTCTGGCTCCTCTCTGTACCAGTGCACATCCTCTAGTCTAGCTGGATTGTAAGGTAGAATTAGGATCATGATAGTGGGGAGGAGAACTAGAAGAAAGTTGTATGCATCATTGCTACTCTGCACCCTAACTGAAGCAAAGTTTTTATCTTGAAAAACTTAATTTAAAATATAAGAATGGCGAGGCTGAGCCCCGGTGGCATAAGTGGTTGAGTGCGGCACTGCAGCACTTGGCTTGGCAGTTCAAATCCAGTGGTGGCTCTCAGGAGCAGCACTGGGTAGCGCCCACGACCACCAGAGACACTGATGCCCCAACCCCCCGCAAAAAAAAATAAGAAAAGCATATTTTTGGACCATAAAACTTATCTGACCATAAGATGCACCTAGTTTTTGGAGCAGAAAAACAAGAAAAAATATTCTGAACCAAATAGTACTAGTATACTAAAATATTTATTAAAGTAGAGCAAAATATGATAATATTTAACAGCATGAACTCAACAGTGGTGTTAAGAACTATCGTCACGTTAATTAACAAAAGAGGGGAAGCATGCACTGTTGCCCATCTTGTGACCTGACTGATAGTGAGATTCCAGGAGGTGGGGCTTCCCCTGAACACACAGCAATCCACAGCATGCAAACAGCAGGGGACAGTAAGTGGACACATGGGCTCACAAATACCTGTTCTGGGGTACCACATCTTCAGACCATAAGATGCACTCTCTTTTCCTCCTCACTTTTTGGGGAAAAACGTACATCTTATGGTTCGACCAACAATATAGTCCAAAACTGCTTGTGTATTCCCTTGGTGGAGCAGTGGGTTAGGTATGGGGATGTTAACCTTGAGGCTGAAAGTTCAATCCAGCAACTGTGCCATAGAAACTCTGTTCCCATCAAGATTTGCCATCAGGCATGGAAATCCTAAGAGCAGCTCTACTCTGTCTTGTACCAGCCTTATGATTGAGGATCAACTGGGTGATAGTAGACTAGATTTGATGCAACTATATCCAGGTGAAAACCATTCATGAAACATATTCAAGCCAGGCCAAGGCTATCAAGAGGATTGCTATATTTTTCTCCCACAGAGCAAGTGATGGATTGAACTTCGGACATTTTGGTGAGTAACCGGGCAATTAACCAGAGCAACCCTACCATAAATGTGGAATGTGTTTATAAATTTATAATCTGAATAATGTAAGTCAAGCTATTTTATTCTGTGTTCTCACAGCACTATGATCCTTTTATTTTGTTTTTGATATCTCTTCACTTACAAATATTATAATCATTATTTTATAATCATCATTTTATAATCATCTTTCAATAGCATTAAACACATTTGTACATATACTGTCACCAACATTTCCAAAACAAATTCTCTCTCCTTTCTATGTTCTTAAATTCATGGCAATTTTATATTTTTTGGTCATAATTTGAATAATGCTTCTCTTCTCCACTAGGCTGCAAGTTATAAGGAGGGATATCATAATCCTATTTTAACAATTATGTTTCCAAAACTTTATATTCTGATAGAGTGGATTTTAAGTAAGTATTTTTAATAGAAAAATGACTTATCTTTTGAGTCTTGTTTCCTCATTTATATAATATGAATGAATAATAAAATCACTAGTGAGTGTTAGATTAAATAGAAAATGCACATAAAAGTGCTTTATAAACAGCAGCATGCTTTACAGATAATACTTTTATAGTCGGAACACTCCTTTCTTTCCTTTTTCATTGGCCTTTTGCAGGAGATGTGTCCAGGACAGCTTTGCTGAGCTCACAAGCAGGTCTCCATCTAGTCCTCAACCTGGCCTGATAAAATGCTACCCTGCTGATGAACTATTACAAAATGTTTTTTAGGGTTGCCAAAACCCATAGGGCATGACACTCTACTGTATGCCAAGTTCACTGGACAGCAAACTCAGCGCCCTCATTTAAGTACACAAAAATGCCCTCCTCCACAAACCAGCCTCCTTCCCGAAAAACTCATATTTACTCACTCTGTGGGTTATAAAGTTCACTGCTGGTCACCTGCTCCAACTCTTGGTTCCACAGAGGCTGCTCTTTTGCAACATCTCTGGTCATGTCTGTCTTCCGGATCAAGGAAGCTCACTGTAGAGGAACCTCAGGTTACAAAGGATGTGTTCCATTCCTGGCTCTTCTCTCTTATTGTAATAAGACCCTCTGTCTTTCTTCTGTGATGGCTCATTTCATTCCTAGCAGGATGGCGATCACAAAGAATCTGGTTATCAAGCATTCATAACTGAATCTGATTTCTACCTTCTCTACTCCTACTTAGATCCATCAGGAAAATGTTGTTTGATGGAAATCACAGAGATTATGACTGAAAGCTCCACATTAAGTAAGTCACTGTACTGCTGTTATTTTAAGTTATGTCTCTCTTCCTCTTATGCTCTGTGTTACTGTGTTAAGACCTAAATATCACCCAGTTAGCAACTGGTCTCATCCATGCAAATCTACCCAGTCAGTCCTTGCAGAGTGTCTTTGGATTCATCTCTATGATCCTTTCTTCAATTGTCACCAATCTGCATTTATTGGAAGGCGAAATAACCCCGTCTTAGTCTAGCATGTAAATTGTGTTCATTTGTGTACTTCTATTTTTGTGGTGCTTAAACCAGCTTTAAGTAATAGTTGAATACGTACAGAAGTCAAAACTCTTCTGGGCATTGCAGGCTATATTTACTTATGTATAACTAATTAGTCCAAAAGTAATGACTTATCATGACAAACATTTCACTTGTTCTTGATCTTATGAATCAAGAATTCGGATCAAGTTCAATAGGATGGCAACTCTTCTCCCTATGGCATCAACTAGGCTCACTCTTGTGACTGCCTGAAACCAACGGGTCAGTTGAAAACTAGGATCGATTGAAATACTGAAACAGTATGGTGTTGTTAACATGTCCAACAGCTCAGCCTAGAACAATTAGAGACTAGGAACAATTGGAGACAGATTGAATACCTCTCTCACTTTTCAGGGGGTGTCCAGTAGGGTACATGGAACTCTGTACATGGTGGTTCAGCGCTTTATGGAAGAGGAAACAGGCAATAGCTCTTAATTCCCAGTCTTAGAAATTATACAACCTCATTTTTCACCATTCTTATTTTCAAAGCAGTTACAGAAATTGCCAGATTTTATCAGCAGGAAAAGAGGCTTAACTCCTTGATGGATGAGGCACATGGACTCCTTGCAAGAGTGCATGGAGTGTTGAGGGGAATAGTGACAATCATCTTTGGAAACAAGACCTACGGTAGTTAGGAACATTTTCTATCAAGAAATTTTCTATGAGTAAATTTAGAATCAGTGTATTTGAGAGAAAAAAATCTTAGAAGTTGCTTTGCCTAACATCTCATTCAATCAGAACTACTATATATAGCATCTCTGGCAGATGGTTAACCTCTATATGCCCAAACACTTAACTGGGAGAGGGCACATAGCACTTTAAAGAACAGTCTATTTTTGGACCTCTGAGTTCTTGCTTGTATTGAGATACATGTTTCCTGTTTATGGGTTTGACCCAACAGCATTAGTTTTTCTTCTGAAGTAACAGTAAAGATAAGCCTGGTTCTAAATACATTCTCTTCCCCCCCCCACCCCCGCCCAGAATAGAATCATTGATTCTTTTGAAATGATCTTCAAATTCTTTGCTGTTAAGCTCACACATCTCCAACATCTCTGCTTCACCAATATCTCTCACACTGAGAACTAAAGAAGCAATCCAATGAGGTATAATACTAAAACATGGCAATGCATTCCTTAATCCTGGAAACGATACCCCTGAAATCAGTCTAAATTAGCACTAGAATGGTCAGCAGCCTGTCTCACATCAGCTTCCAGTGATGTCTTATGAAAACCCCAAACCAAATTCATCACCATCACATCAATTCAAATGCATAACGAGCCTTTATAGAGTTATGAAGACAATAATTATTTACAGAAAATGACACCTCATCTTCCTGTTATGCAATATATGAATTTGAACCATTAACCTTGCAGCCATCAGATCAACATTTATTCCATGGAGCAATAATTCTGATATCATATTTGTGAGCAATTTTTCAAACTTAAAAAGAAAGATTTCAAATTTATGTAATTATAGATAGAATAATGCAATATATCCAGATCACTTTTTTAATTGGCACCCTATGCAAACCCAGAATATGAGATTGCTTTACTTCTAATGTCAGACAGAATTTTAGTCAATTCAAGCTTATCTTTTATGGTATGAAGAATATAATAAAATATTATTGACCACCTTTAATAATTTTTATTTTTCTCTGAAACACAAGAACACCTAAAATCTATCCACAATATTCTTATCTTAAATAATGAAATTATATATTTATAAACTGAAACAAGTCCTTGAGAACGAAATGTTACTTTAATTATATCTCACCTGACATTAGAGACCTTCACAAGAATAGAGTTGAGATTTGAGCACTAATCACAGAAGAACTGATGAATTGTGGGATAATGTGAAGGACATCACGCATGAAGAAAGCAAACGGTCATTAAAAAAACAGAAAAGAAAGAAAATACTAAAATGTATATAAAAAGAGACTCTGAAGCTTGCCCTCGAATGTAGAGTATCAAAAGTGAATACAAGAAAAACAGTGAATAGTGCTTAACAGAAGATTTCAAAAGGCATCAGAGAAGACAAAACAAAGTGTTATGGTGAAATATACACAGACCTGGAGTTTGAAAGACAAAAGAAAAGAACACTTCTGGAGTTTCTCAAGCTGGACAAAGTGAACAAGAAATTCAAACCTAGCATTTCATTATAAAATAATTCTTGGTCAAAATATTGAATGAAGCAAAAGGCATCAAAGAAGGAAGAAAGGTGAAGAGATCACTGAAAATATGGCTGCAAAAGCAAAGTGTGGTGAAGAAACCAGTTGGTGCCCGAGTATAAAAAAGAATAGTGCCTGGGGTCTTACAGGTCTCTTCAAACAAGCAGCCAAGCAAGTGGGATCTCAACTAAATATGCATGGAAGAAACACACCAAGGATTATAGATAATAAATACGATGTTATAAATAATGTAATATAAATATATTTATAAATATAATAATATAAATAATCCAAGAATTAGAAATGATAAAATCCAAATTCAAGAGAAAGAATATTAGAACCAAAATTTTGAACACCTAGTTTACAGAAGGTCATGAATGATAGTGGAAGCCCAAAATTTATTTGCAGTATCCCTACTAGAATTAAGCCTTCTGTTATTCCACTGTGACCAGGGACTAGGGATATGAATAACCTTGTGATCAGACAGAGAGCATTGCAAACTTGATTATGGCTCATGTAGTTAGGTTAAAATGTAATACTTAATCATTTGATCTCCTTTTTTGACTCATGTTAAAGTTGTTTCATTACAGAGGCAAACAGAGTGGAGGAAACTGAGTCAAAGAACAAGAAGCACATCACTACGAATGAGGGGGAAAATGGGGTGGGGACCCAAGGTTCATTCATGGGCAATTTACAGAGAAGTCATCGGGAGGAGAAGGGCCAGTCAGGGTGCAGTGAAGTAGCAATGAAACAAATAAATTTCCTCTAGTTCTTGAAGGCTTCCTTCCCCCAACTATCATGATCCAAATTCTACCCTACAAATCCAACTGGACTGAAAAAGGTACACTGTACAGATGGGAACTGGAAATTTGGGGAACCCAGGGCAGATGAACCCCTCAGGATCAGTAGTGAGAGTGGAGCTACCGGATGGGTGGAGGGAAGGTGGAGTAGAGAGGGGGAACCAATCACAGGGACCTACACATAGCCTCCTACCTGGAGGACAGTCATTGGAAGAGTGGCCGAAGGGAGGAGTCAGGCAACATAGGATATGACAAAATAATATTTTTTAAAGTAATGAGGGGTGGTAGGGGAGGGGGGAGGGGGGAGAGGAATAAGGAAAACTGACATCAAGGGCTCAAGAGAAAAAGCAGAGATTTGGAGAATGATGACAACAGCAGACAGGCGAAGGGACTTGGCACGATATATGTATGTATGCATTGTGATAAGTGATGTATGAGCCCCCAATAAAATGATTTTTAAAAAAGTGAAGGGGAAGGACACATGGATTGAGCCTCTGGTGAATCCACTCTCACCATGGACCAGGGCTGTAACTAATCTCGCTATCACATAGAGGGCAATGGCAAGTGTCTTGTTGCAGTAACGGTCAGGTTATCCCTTTTGACTCTTTTAAAATTTGTTCTGCTTTTTAATATTTCTTACTTTCTTTTACATTGAGATTTTTTCTGGACTATTTTGTTATTGTTGTTTTTAATTTGGGGGTCTATTTTCAAGGATATGTAAATCTTTAGAGATGTTAACTTGATTAATGGCTTATTGGAGAAACCGGGGTGGGGAGAGTGGGGGGGGGGGCGGTGAAGGGAAATGGGGAACTGGTAGCAATAAGTTTAAAAAGTAAGAAGAAATTCTGGAATTGATTGTAGTGATGATCATACAACTCTTTTGGATATGACCTAACTACTAAAGTTCATGATATATAAATTATATGCTGATAAAACTATTTTAAAAATTGGTGAAAGTAATATGAAGGGTTAGTACAGAAAAGAATGGGTTGATGGCCCAATGTTTCAGGAAACGCGAAGTTCAAGGTGCACTGAATTATTGGTGAAAAGTGAGGCCCCAGAGCTTATGAAATACCAACCGAGATATCTTAACAAACAAATGTGACCCTGTAAGCACTCACTCATCCTTGACAAGTAGTTCTACCTGGCTGAATGACTGAAAGAGATTTATATATGGGATCGTTTCAAAGAAAGGTGATACAACAGAATATGGAAATTATTGAGCCATGTGATTTTTGGTATAAGTAAAGTTAAAATTTAACTGTGAAGATAAAATTTGAAAATGATTGCAGCAGAATATTTACAAGTATTCAGAAATTCAAGCTGTATTCAGTTGAGGATATGGAATGTGGAACCTCATTTCTGACACCAGAAAGATGTGTACAGTGTTTCTTGAATATACAAAGGCATCTGACTATCTAGAAGATCATAATGAGCTACATACAACATTGTGAAAATGGGAATCCATGACACTTCATTGTGCTTATGCAGATTCTGTACACAGACTAAGAGCTAGTCATTCAAGCAGAACAAGGAGAAACTAAAGGAAAGAGGGTTGTCAGGGGTACGTCTTTTTACTGTATTGATTTAATCTGTATGCTGACTAATGGTTTGAGAAAGTAGACTTCATGATAAGATTGTAGTTACAGGATTAGAGGAAGTTCATTAACAATCTGTGATATACAGATGATACAATCTTGTTTGCTGAAAGTGAAAAGTCCCTAAAATATTTACTGATGAAGATCAAAGACTACAAACTTTAGTATGGATTAGCTCAATATAAAGAAAGGAAAAATTTGCACAACTAAACCAATAAACAGCATCATGATAGAGAGAGTATTGGAGCTATCAGGGATTTCATTTTATTTGGATCCACAATTACCACACATGGAAGCAGCTGAATGACATATTACATTAGGTACGATCTGCTGCAAAAGACTTAAGATTTTATAAAGAAAATATGCCACTCTGATGGCTAAGGTGTGCCAGACCCAAACACCCATAATTTCAAATGCTTCGGATATATTCAAAAGCTATATAATGAATAAAGACAATAAAAGTGTAGATGCCTATGGATTATGGCATTATCAAAGATTATTTAGTATATATTATGGTCTGCCAGAAGAAAGAACAAATCTGTCTTGGAAAAAATACAGCTAGAATGCTCCTTAGAAGTGAGGATGGAGAGACTTCTCTCATTTATTTTGGACATGTTTCCAGAAGGGCCAATTCTTGGAGGAGAACCTCATTTTGGTCGAGTAGTTGGCCAATGCACCGGTAGAACATTCTTGAGAGAGCTTGACCCAGTGGCTGACACAATGGGCTCAAAGGCAGTCCTGAGTGTGAGGCTGTGTAAGACTCAGCAGTATTTTGTTCTGTTGTATATCGGGTTGATGGAAGTTGGAACTGGTTTAAGAACATGTAGCAGTATATGTTATCTAATATTTGGTCAGGGTTACAATTTGCCTGTGTCACATTTCTGTTTTATAATTCGTTTTCTAAGCTGAGCCCTGGTGGCACAGTGGTTGTGTGCGGGACAGCGGCCCACAGGCCCCACAAGGTTGATGGTTCAAATACAGTAGCAGCTCTCCAGGAACAAGGCTGTGCTTCCTACTCCCACCAGGGCAGTGGTGCGAGAGCATAACAGGTTTTCTTAGCCAGGTATGAGAATGATTCCTTTTGGGAGGTTTCAGCACAAAGCTGAAATAGTGGTTATTCATGCCTCCACCCCCCAACCTGCTCAGAACAACTGCTTTTCTGAAGGCATTCTGCCCCTCCCTGCTTTCTTCAATAATACATTGCAGTCACCACGCAGAACATACACACTCATGATTACTTAAGGAAGTTAACAAGTTACAATTTCGGATCAGAAATACATTTCTTCTAAAGAGGAACACTTCTGTTCAGCCATCCCTGCTGGCCTGTCCCTCTGTGCTCCTTAGCCCCTTCGTTACAAGTTCCCTTGGCCTCTGCTCTGTTTGAACAAGTGTTAAAAACTCTTTCAGCATTGCCAATAAATGCTTCACAGGGCCTGCTATTTGATCCAAAGGTGCTTGGCTCACTCTCTGTGGATCAGAGAGCCTAGCTCTCACATAAGTCTTCCTTGAAGGCACTCAGCTTTATTCACTCTGTGCGCCAGGAGGCCTGTTGTTAGGTATTATCTCTTGCTCTTAGTCCTGCTGCCACCACTCTGTCATTTCTCTGGAATCACAGCATTCTGTCTTCTGGATTGAGGGGTTTCAGCATGCAGAGATATCCACCTTTGGATAGCTACACTCCACTCCTCCCACTTCCTGCTTCTGAAATGGTTCATTTCATACGAAGAATTGTTGGTGATGTTAGATGCCATCAAGTTGATTCGTACCCATAATGAATATGTTAGGCCAGATTGACTAGAAAAGGAAATACAGTACATATACTCATATATGCAGTAAAGAGAACTTTATATCAATAAGTAATTACCATTGGAGAAAATTTCACCAGTTAGCTCAGCTTAACTCAAGTCCATAAGTCTAAGAGTCTATATGTCCCTCTTTTTACTTACACAGCCACATGCAATGATGTAAAATGCAGGGATATCATGTCACAAGCTGGTGCATGCTGCCATGTGGATCCTGTGTTAGTAGACATACAGCAGTACTCCAGCAGCTCTCTGGGTCAGCAAACAGGAAAGTCAAGGTGGAGAGAGAACAGGAGGTTCCTGGGGCCTCCTCATGAGAAGGGCATGCCCACGAGGAGGCATAATCAGCCTGTAACCTGACAGTTTGAATACCATGCCTACACTTGAATGAAATACCTTATTCCACACCATCCCCCCTATTGTTTCCAGGCTTGCATCCATTGTTGGAGCCATGGTGTCAGTCCATCCTTGAGAGCCGTCCCCTCCTTCACTGCCCCTCTGCTTTACCAAACATGATGTCTTTCTCCAGGACTGATCTCTCCTGGCCATATGACCTAAGTATGGAAGACAAAGCTTTGCCATTCTTGCTTCTATGGAGTATTCTGGTAATGCATATTCTAAAACAGATTGGTTTGTATTTTGGCAGTCTGTATTACTTTAAACTCTCTGTGCCAGGACCATGATTCAAATGCATCCATCCTTCTTTGGTCTTCTTTATTCAGGGTCCATCTTTAGCATGCATGTGAGGTAGTTAACAAGACCATGATTTGGATCTGGCACACTCTCCTCGGCAGAGTAGCATCTTTACTTTTCAAGACTCTGTAGAGGTCTTGTGTAGCACATTTACCTAATGCAAGTCATCTTCTGAGCTCTTGACTGCTGCTTCCATGAACATTGATTGTGGACCCAGCAAGACAAACTGTTGGCAACTTCAATCTTTCTGCATTTGTCATGATAGTACCTGTGGGTCCAGTGGAAAGGACTTTGGTTTTCATAATATTGAGCTGTAACCCATACTGAAGGCTGCAATTCTTTTTTTTTTCTGAGTGAAAGAGTACATATAATTCATGGTTTTATTTATATGATGCTTTTGAAAAGATAAAATCATAGTAAGGGGTGGCATATCTATGACTGTTAAAAAGTATGTGATGTGGAACTGATTATAGAAGCATAGGACCAAGAAGGTTTGGAGATGATAAAATAATTCTGCAGCTTGGCTATAATGGAAGTTGCATAAATCTATATATGTGGAACAATTTATATATTGTGTAAGTTTAAATTTATCATATGCTTATTAAAATCAATGAAATGTAAATGACTGTTGTTATGTTCTGATTCACGGTGGCCATAGGCATAGCAGGAGGACATGCTGCTGGGTCCTACAACAAGCAAGACAAAATCCTCAACAACTTTTTCCATCTCTCATGATATGAGAATTTGGTTTCTTTACAGTAAGTTGTAATCAATACTGAGGCTGCAGTCTTCGATCTTCATCCATAAATGCTTCAAGTCCTACTCAATTTCAGCAAGCAAGGTTGTGTCTTTTGCATATCACAGGTAGCTAATGAGCCTCCCTCCACTCCTGATGCCACATTCTTTTGCATATGATTCAGCTTCTTTGATGATTTGCTCAGCATATAGGTTAGATAATTATGGTGAGAGGATACAACCCTGACACACACCTTTCTTGGTTGTAAGTCATGCAGTAGGCCCTTATTCTATTAACACAACTACCTCTACTCTATGCCAAAGAAGTAGTAGACATTCCATCATTTCAATTGCATGCACCAAAAAAGTGAAGAGGAGGGCTGAGCCCTGGTGGTGTAGTGGTTGTGTGCGGGACTGCAGTCCACTGGGATGGAGGTTCAATTCTAGCTCAAAAGAGCAAAGGCTGGGCTTCTTACTGCCACCACCAGAGGGCAGTGATGTCTAAAATATATTTTAAAAAAAGCAAAGAAGAAACACTTTGGCCATTTACCCCACGACACTAAATTCCAGTAAACAGACACAGAGCAGTATATCGAGGGGTGCCATTAGTATTTGTAATAAGTGGTGCCTTTGAAACTTTACTATGGAGTCCTGGATGGTGCAAATGGTTACGTGCTAAAGTACTGACAAAACATGTTGGTGACTCATCCTCACCCAGAGATGCCTCAGAAGAAAGACCTGACAAGCTGTTTCTGAAAGATCAGTCTTGAAAATCTTATGGGGGCATTCTAGCCGCAATACTTTGAGAGTCTATGAGTCAAAATGGACTGAAAGAACAATGTGTATTTGTTTGTTTGTTTTTAACCTTCATTTGTTTTTAGTCTTAGCTGAAGACTTTTCACTTCAGTTCTTCTATCACCAGGTGAAGAGCATACATCCTTTCTGTTTTCATTTGAAAATATCCCTCCTTTATTTCCATTTCTTGCCACTTTAATCATCACCTCCTCTTCCAAGCCATCCTCATCTCTAATTTGGACTGAGGGAGCTGTTGCCTTCCACCCTTGACTCCACAGACTACTCCTACACAACAGCCACAGCAAAATGTAGTCAATCAAATCCTGCCACTTCTCTCCTTTAGCTTCTTCTGCGTTTTCTGCTTTATTTATTTATTATTCATAGGGAGTTAATACATATATCACATCAATTTATAGTTAAATCACATCAACCAGAATTATAAAATTGTTACTGCAATCAATTTCCAAACATCCTTTTTCTCCCTGGTCTCCTTGACATCATCTCCCTTTTACAAACACCACCACCACCACTGTAAACCCACCACCCCTATAAATCTCCCACACCCTGAAACCCTTCTTCTTGCTGTCTCCATAAGACGTTGTGGGTTTTACATACCAAAAACCAGAAACAAATATAAGACAACCTCAAGAGGGCAGCCCCCAATGATATAACACTTTTGAGACCCATCCTTATATGAACAAACACAAAACAAAACAAAAATATGGAAAAATATTAAAAATCAGATTAGGTCCAATGTGCATCAGATGGGGGAATCAATTGATTAACAGTTTTAACTGTTCATCAGATTTAAGCCATTGATCTTCTATACTCATCTCTTCGATGCACTCTGTTTTATCCTTCAATTGTATACAGAGGCAGTTCACCAGAAGTGTATTTCCTATGTAGCTCCACAAATGAATCTTGGACTCCCACTGTCAACCATTGCCTGTTACACACCAGATTCTCACACTTTAGTCTCTGATACTTACTCCTCCTTCGACTTCAGATTGTAGGATTTATTATCTTTTGGGGACTGATGATGGTGTGCTTTTACCATGTGGGCTTAGTTGACATCTCACTTAGATGCCTGCTTGTTTGGAGGCAAGCCTTTAAGATCCCAGATGCTATTTTATCTGATAGCCGGGCATCATATAGTTTCTTTGCCACACTTTGCTATAGCACCCATATCTTCCGTGGTCCCTTCCTGAGGGTGAGTATCGAGCAGGACCATGATGAAAGCACTAGTTGTTCTTAATTAGAAGCTAGGATTTAGTGCAAGTCCAATGTTGTTTGTTTGACTCCCTATCAAAATCTTCTTGTTAATTTATGGTAGAGAGTCTTGTCAATCATTCTTGAGGGACCAAACAATCTTCTTTTAATATTGTCTTTAATTAGCCATTGGTACTAATTTTTTTTACAGGAGTCAAAAGCCTCATCTTTCTCCCCCAGAGCAGCTGGTGGTTTTGAACTGCTGACCTTGTAGTGAGCAACCCAACAGGTAATCACTATGCCACCAGGGTTTCTGGGACTAATTTTTTTAAATACTTTTGAAAGAGGGATATTGGGTCCATGTAGTCTAACTATATACAACAGTGCCTAAATTAGTCATTTGTACATTAATTAATCTAAAAATTAATCTTTTGTGGCTAGATGATATTTACACAAATAATGGAGGGGAATTATCAGGGATATGTACAGTAATAATCACAGAATGTCAGTCACAAGTTTCCCTGAATAATATATATCTTGATACATCCTACAGGGAATTGGTGGAGCAAGACCATGTTTGTCACTTTACCAACACAGTTCAGCAGTCTTGGTGCAGCTCTCTTCAGCTTCCTCAGATACTATGTATTTTCTGAATGAAGTCCTCAGGTTACAAATGTGTCTTGGGTAGGGTACAGCTCTCTCAGTGGAGTTTCCCCATCAGATATCACTGAGTCAGCTTCTGAGCATGTGTGCCTTGAATATCTGGGATTCAATGTCCCAGCATTGCATGGCACCCAGCCTGGGTCCCCAAGATGCACAAGAAGCTTAGGTCAATGTGGTCCATTTGGTGTATACTATTATAGGCACACACTTCCTCCTAAGGTCCCCCAAAGAATTTTCCGCCATCCCCCCCACCCCCCAGCTAGAGGTTATTCCTTCCTTTTTTTTAACCCATGAAGGCTGCAATTCTTGATCTTCATAAGCAAATGCTTCAATTTTTCCTCACTTTCATTCAGCAAGCAAGGTTGTTTCACCTGCATACTATACATTGTTAAGGTTTCCTCCAATCCTGATGTTGCATTCTCTGTAATACAAGCCATTTTCTCTGGTGATTTTCTCAGCATACAGATTGAGTAAGTGTGGTGACTGGATGCAACCTTGTCACACACATTTATTTTAATCCATGTAGTATACTGGTTCTATTCACACAACTATCTCTTGATCTATGTACAATTTCTGCATGAATGCAATGAAGTGTTCTGGAAGTCCCATTCTTCTCAAAATTATACATGGTTGCTTTTTATTCCACATGGTTGAATGCCTTGCCACAGCCAATAAGACACAAGTAAGTATCTTTCTGGTATTGTCTGCCTTGAGCCAACATTCATCTGACATTACCAATGATAGTTTTTTTTTTCCATGTCCTCTTCGGAATCCTGCTTTCTCCCTGTCAATGTACTGCCGCACCTATTGTTGGATGTTGTTGAGTACAATTTTACCTGCTTGTAATATCAGTGACAGTGTTCTATAGTTTGGGCATTCTATTGGGAATGGGAACAACTGTGGATCTCTTCTAGTCAGTTGGTGAAGTAGCTGTCTTCCAAATTTCCTAACACAGATGAATGAGTGCGCTTAATGCTTCATCAGCTTGTTGAAACATTTCAATCAGAATTCCATCCATTCCTGGAGCCTGGTTTGTGGCTCCTGCTTTCAGTGCAGTTTGAACTGAAATCCTTCAGCACACTTGCTTCTTGCTCCTGTGCTGCCTTGTGAAATGGTGGTAGGTGACTACTTCTTTATGGTCCAGTGACTCTGTGTGCTTTCCATCTTCTCTGGATGCTTCCTGCATCCTTCAATATTTTGCCCATTCAATCTTTCAGTATTGCAACTTGAGGCTTCCATTTTTTCCTTGAGTCCTTTCAGTTTAAAATGTGAAATGGGATGGCAAAATTTACCAGTCTCCATGTTAAACTTCCACATTTTTATGATCACAATCAACCATGATAACCACAGTTACTCAAAACTAACCAATAAAATTCTAGCAGTATCTTCCCCCATCTTATCTTATGTAGACCTATTAAAAATAGGAAAGATACCCAACTTTCATAGACCCATCCAGTAGTTTGGTGGATGTAACCAAGACTATCATAGAAGAATCATATCAAGTAAATCACTTCATTATACTGAGATTCACACAAAATGTACCCAGTGAATTTGATTGAGAAATTGTTTGTTATTTGAATCAATAACAAGACCCACTTTTTGGGAATAATTTTATTGGGGGCTCATACAGCTCTTATCACAATCCATCCATCCATCCATAGTGCCAAGCACATTTGTACATTTGTTGCCATAATCATTTTCAAATCATTTTCTTTCTATTTTGCCTCTTGGTATCAGCTACCTCCTCAACTCTCCCACCCTCATAAACCCTGATAATTATTATTTTTTTCATGTCTTACACTGACTGATGTTTCCTTTCACCTGCTTTTCTGTAATCAGTCCCTCCAGGAGGAGGTTACAAGTAGATCATGGTGATTGGTTTCCCTCTTTCTCCCCCAAGCCCACTTCCCCTCCTGATATCACTACTCTCATCGTTGATTGCCAGGGGGTTATCTGTCCTGGATTCCCTGTATTTCCAGCTCTGATCTGTATCCATGTACATGGTCTGGTCTACTTTACAAGTAGAATTGGGATTCTGATAGTGGAGGGGAGAAAGCATTAAAGAGCTAGAGGAAAGTTTTATTGGTGTTATATTGCAGCCTGACTGACTCGTCTCTTCCTTGTGACCCTTCTGTAAGGGATGTTTAATTGTCTACAGATGTTGATATGATTTTCTTTTTGTTCTGGGTCTTTGATGCTTGATACTTGATCCCATCAAAACCTCGTGATCACACAGGTTGGTTTGCTTCTTCCATGTGGACTTTGTTGCTTCTCAAATAGATGGCCACTTGTTTATCTTCAAGCCTTTAAGAACCCAGATGCTATATCTTTTATTATCCGGGCACAATCAGGTTTCTTCACCACATGTACCATGCATCCATTTTGTCTTCAGTGACTGTGTCAGGAAGGTAAGCATCATGAAATGCCAAACATGTACACATGTAAATATGTTTATATATACTGATAGTCAAATATACTTATGTACATATATTTATATGTTAAGTTTCAAGGTAGCAGATGGACATGGGGACTCTACTCAAGTACTCCCTCAACACAAGAAATCTTTGTTCTAGTAACCTGACATTCCATGATGACTTTCCTAACAAGGTCCCTTTTAATCTTCATTTCTTGCACGTATTTATTGATTAAATTAATTTATTTATACTACATAATTTTATTGCATTCTTAGGATTTTATTTAACATAGTCTTCTGTATCCATTGTATAATAACTATTGATGTAGAAGCTCCATCAAATTCCCATTGAACTGAATACAAGATAGAAGGTACTGTGTATATCACATCAGGTGGCACAGAATGTCTAGTTCTCTCTTTTACTTTGTGAATTAAATTTTTTAAAATCATTTTATTGGGGACTTATCCAACTCTTATCATGATCAATACATACATCAATTGTCTGAAGCCCACATTTGCACATTTGTTGCCATTATCATTCTCAAAATATCCTTCCTCCATTCAGGCCCCTGGCATCATCAACCCATACCTCCCCTCCCTCCTTCCACCCCCTCCCCCATGAACAATTAACAAATCATAATTATTCTGTCATATGGTAGGTTAAGCCTAAATTTGAATCTGCATTTTAATTATTTTAGCAGCCATGAATGCATATTTCATCCAATGATATAGGCTGATTACCACCCGACTCTCATTTTTCTGTTTTTATATCTGACCTATTAATAACTTTTGTTCAGCTAATTTAATACACCATTTGTATAGCAAGGAAAAAAATAAATGTATGCTTGTATTTCTTTCTGTTTTCAATTTTCAAAGTAATGATTTGATATCCCCACCAGTTCTAAAGGTGATCAATATATTTTGCTTTGAATATTTTTGAATATCCAAGTATACTCTCTTCAACCCATGGGAGTCATAATCTCTGATGCTCAAAGGCCCATCTTTGACTTACAGAAACATTTACAAAATAGCCCTGAATTCTTTTAGCATAATCACAGTGGTCTTCAATGACTTTTTTGCTTTTCAATATGGTCTGTGCTTTTCAATATGGTCTATGCTTCCTGAAACAATTGCTGAAGTCACAATGAGTGCATTAGCAAATGTGGTGAAGAATTCTGATCGTGCTTGAGTATTAGAAGATACAGTGTCTGGGGTCATAAATGCTTGAAGTTCGACAAGTTGTCATTTAGCAAGGAATCAACAAAACCCACATGAAAGAACCACACCAGCTTGTGTGATCATGAGGTGTCAAAGGGAGCAGGTATCACGCATCAGAAGACCCAAACAAAACCCCCCATCTGTAGACAATTGGACATACCCTCATTGAAGGGTTACAAGGAAGGGGTGATTCAACCAGGGTAATATAGCACAGATGAAACAGAAAACATTCCTCTAGTTCTTTAATTTCCCCTCATCACTATCATGATCCCTATTTTACATTTACAAATCTGGCTAGACCAAAGCATGTACACTGGTACAGAAAACAACTCTCAACACAGGAAATCCAGGACAGATAAACCTCTCAGGGGGAAGGTGGGGACGGAAGGAAGAGAAAGGAGGAAGCAACCACAATGATTGAGGTATAGACCACTACTACCACCACCTCCCAGGGGGACAAAGAATAAAAATGTGGGTGAAGAGAGACAGCAGAAGGTATAAGATATGAAAAATAGTAATAAATTAACAACTCTTCAAGGGATTACTAGGGTGGGAGGATGAGAGAGGGAGGAGGAAGAGAGGAGATGATAATAAGAGGTCAAATAAAAATGCTTTGAAAATTATGACGTGTACAAATTTGATTGATATAATTGATGTATGGATTGTCATAGGAGCTCCAAATAAAATAATTTATTTTAAAAGATACTCCAGGCTGATGATGTACATTTTGTTCCACAATGTGGGATCATTCATTTTCTCAAGAAACCTTAGTTCCTTTTACTGGGCCCAGATATTCACAGCTTGGTGTTGACTCAGTGATTATTGTGACTGGCTTGGCATTTCTCACCAGAATTTTTTAAGGTACAGAGTGTGTTAGTCTGGGTAGACTAGAGGAACACATTTCATGGACACGTATATCTATATAAGGAAAAGGTTTATATACAAGAGGAACAGGACATTGAGCCCAGTCCAGTTCAAAATCATAAGTCCGATATTAACCCGTATGCCCGAAATCAGTCTACAAAGTCTCCTTCTGATTCATGAAGTCACTGGTCAGAGGGTGCAGAATCGCGAAACTGGCAGGGGTCCCCACATGGCTCCTCGCTTCCAGGGCTCAGGGTCCATCAACAGCAGAAGCAACTTATTGCTGGCAGAGGTCTCCATGTGGCTGCCCCAGCTTCAGAGGTCTGGCTCCATCAGAGCAAAGTCATGTGGTCTCTCCGCCAGCTCCTCCAGCTTCTCAGACACTGCCATCTTGTCTTGTCTGCGATTCATCGTCTCTCAGACTAACTCCCAACAACTGGGGAAGATAGCTTCTCATCTTCAAGAGGGAAATATGGTGAGATTTCCCAGAAGTCTTAGGAGAAAGCCATGCCCACACAGAGGCTTCATTGGCTACTCAATGGCTATTTCCAGATTAACAGGCTAGACTCCACCCCTACATTTCAATCATAAAATTAACATAAGCACATGACTGCCACACAGAGCTAAAATATACTTACTTTAAAAAGGTTAAAGCATACATGCATTGACAACTCAAAATGTAAGAATATCTGATATTAATTTTTGTGTCTCTTTGTCATTCCTAAAGATATTGACATTATTATTCATGGTTAAGGCACAGCAGTCAGCAAATCATATGTTATACATTTACTTACAAAAAAAGCAAACAATGTTATTGCTAAACATTTTTTCATTCAAAATTGTTTTCTTAAGGCCATATCACCTAGAAATGCACATAAAACTTACTAAATGGTAACGTTACTTGGAAAAAAATTTTTCTTTGTGTGATTAAGTCAAGGACTTCAGAATTTCTTGCCTTTTTAGATTACAAAGACCTAGGTCAATGGCTTATTTATATAGCTATCTATTTTAAAAACAGCTTTATTGAGATAAAATTCACATTTCATACAAGTGACTCATTTAAAGTTACAATGCAATGCTTTTTAGTGTAATCACAGAGTTGTGCAATCATTTTCCTCATCTAAGTTTAAAATGCTTTTGCTTGCCACCCAAAGAAAACCCTATCCTCCTTAGCAGACATTTCCCATGGCTCCAAGCCCCAGGAAGTCATTAATCAACCTTTTGTCTCTCTATATTTGCCTGATTTAAGTATTTCCTATCCAGGAGGTCACATATGATGTGATCTGTTGTGACTGACTTCTTTCACTTATCATTCATTTGTGTTGTGGCATGCATCAGAATATTGTTCCTCTACTACTGAGGAAGAATGCTTGAGAAAGAGAAAGACTCTCTGACACATGGGCTCAGACACAGCAATGGTGGGGAGCATGGGGCAGGAGCAGGCAGGGTTTTGTTCTGTAGATTCATTAGGAGTCAGAACCACTTAGCAATATTGCATTGAATGGACATCCCACATTTTATCACCCTTTTCACCTCTTGCTGGACAAGTAGATAATTTCTACTTTGGGGTTATGATATTTAAACATAAGTAAAAATGTACTGCTACTTGGATTCCAGTTGATAAACACATGGTTCTCTCCCCTTGAGCACAACAGCAATGAACATGCCTCTCTGTTCAGGGGATGAGTGCCAGTAAGTCCTCTCAGCAATGCACTGGTCGGAGTGTCCTTAGTGCACCACCAAAGGAAAACAAGATGCTCCAGCAAAATAGCAACTTCTGAGAGGATGTGGTAGGTTAGTTACATTCAAGACAGAGATGAGGGCAATTGCTTGAATGGGAATACCAAACGACTATTCTTGATAGATGTTTTTGAAAGACACAGAATGAACACAGAGATTTATTTCAAAGAGCTTTAAAGAAAATTCATAAATTCTACTAGTGAAAAAAAGGGCAGAAATGTTGTACCAATTTTTTTTTCTTTTCCGTCATGAGAAGATACTTGTTTACTCACTGAAGGTAGCAAGGGTGGTCCTATGAGAATTTCTTTGGAAAACCTTACTTCCACCCTAAAGACTTGATTTTATGACATTTTTGTTTCCCAGGAAAAATGGATATTTAAAAGAAACATGATTTGAGATGTTTGAGGATATCAGAACTATAGTTTAACATGAAATAATTTGAAGAAAGAGACACATCAGGGAGGAGAGAGATGGAAACATTATCACATTCAGAAGTACATATTCCTGAAAGGAGAATATGTTGAGGAACAACAGTTTTACATTTTGATAATTTTGTGCAATAAAAATTTCTATGACTTTGTATTAATGCCTTTTGATTTACGATCATGTATCTCAGTGGTTCTCAACCTTCCTAATGCTGCAACCCTTTTATAAAATTGCTCATGTTGTGGTGACCCTCAACCATAACATTATTTTCATTGCTACTTCATAGCTGTAATTTTGCTACTGTTGTGAACAGTCATGTAAATATCTGATATGCAGGATGTATTTCCATTGTTACAAGTTGAACATAATTAAAGCATAGTGATTAACACAGAAACAATATGTAATTATATATTGTGAAATATTTATTTCTAATTACAAATAAATGAAATTTTGTCTTGAAGTACCAGGTACTCATATGCAGGTGTATCTGCGTGTGGGTGGGCATGCCTAGAGACGAGATAGGAGTGGTGTCTTGGTTCCTAAAACCATCAGAAATATATTTTCTGATTGTCTTAAGTGACCCCTGTGAAAGGGTCATTTGAACCCACAGGGGTCGCCACCCACAGGTTAAGAATAGCTCATATAACACTACTTCAAACATTTGCTGATTTTTTTTAATTTTAATAAATCATTTTATTGAGGAGTTTACTGCTCTTATTACAATCCATACATCCATTGTGTCATATATACATTTGTATATATGTTGCCATCATCCTTTTCAAAATATTTTCTTTCTACTTGAGTGCTTGGTATCAGCTCCCACTCTCATGAACCAGTGATAAATTATAAATAATTATAAATTATTGTTATTTTCATATCTTACAGCAACTGCTGTCTCCCTTCACCCACGTTTCATCCCCCAGTGAGGTGGCGTTATACCTCAATCATTGTGATTGATTCCCTCTCGCTCCCCCTTCTGCCATCCTTGGTATCACTGCTCCCATTATTGTTCCTGAGAGGTTCAACTCTCCTGGGTTTCATGTGTAGAGAACTCCTATCTGTATCAGTGCACATGATCTTGGCTAGCCGCATTTGTAAGTCAGAACTGATTATGGAGGAAGCATTAAAGAACTAGAGGAATGTTGTGTTTCATCAGTGCTATACTGAACCCCACTGGCCCATCCCTTCCTTGTAACTATTCTATGAGGGGATGCCCAATTTTCTACAGATGGGCTTTGGTTCTCCACTCTATACACTGCCCCTCGCATCTAAATGACCGTTTGTTACAACATTTTTTGTACAAATATTTGTATGCAATTTTTTGTGTGTACACATATTATCAGTTAACTTGAGTATATACCTTGAAGCTGAATATTCCAGGGAGAAAATCATTAGGGAAGCTATTTCTTTTTCTCTTCTTTAATAAACCAAAATTCCTTAACCCACCAACTCACTGCTATCAAGTTATGTCAATTCATAGCGACTCTACAGGGCAGGCTCAAACTGCTCCTGTGAGTTTTTGAGACTTCCTTAATAAAAGTCTAGAATTATTCCCTCCCCATAAAAAATGTGTGTGGGGGGACCCCAAGTTTCAGTCATATCCCACCCATGCTTCAGGGTCACCTGTTAGCACTTGACCCTTAATCCAGATGTTTGCACTTGGAAATGACTGACATCCTATAGAAGAAAGACAGGGTTTCTACTCCCGTGAAGAGTTACAGCCTGGAAAACCTATGGGAGCCCTTCGACACTGCCCTAGAGGGTTGGTATGAGCCAACATTGACTCGATGGTGGTGAGCTTTAGTTTTTTAACACACACTCAGAAATACCTTGAAGGACAGTAAGCTTAATAGTGTTCCTAATTGAAACAAACAACCAAAGGCCATCACTACGATGAGCAGAGTAACTGGAGAATTCACTGGTAGTGGAACGAACTTATGGCTCAAAGTCAGATTTGGTGGGTTCACACCAATGATTCAATTGCTATGTGACTCAGAGCAAATGATCTATCACTCCCGTCCCTCAGGTGCCTTCTCTGTCATTGAGGAGAAATAAGATACTACAGATATCATTGATCTTGTGAGGAATACTTTTAAATGAATATATATGAAGTACAGAGAGGAACACCTGACATGTTCTATGCACCTGAAAAATGCTGGCTGCTATTATTATTATTATTATTATGTAATTCCACTAGTGCAAGAATATGTGATTTTAAGATCTAGTGAAAAGAGTTTAGTAACTCCATTGAGTTCTTAGTCTTGAGGCTAAATAGCTTGTTATTGCCAACTCAACAGAGGTCTAGAATTGGCATGGTAATGGGTCTGTTACTCAGATGCTTGATAAATCCTCATGGGGAAGTTATAAATGTTCTGCTTCCAGCAATTTGTATTCTTTCGAATACCATAGGAAAAAACTTAGACTGTTCCAAGGGTCAGCTATGAAGACAGTGTTTCTAAAGAGCATACAGATAAGACTCGCATAGTGTGGCCCTTTCTTCAGACTTCCCTCAGTAGTTGGGAAGGGAGTCAGTGGACAGTGTAGGATATGAAAATAATAATGATTTATAATTTATCAAAGGGTCATGAGAGGTGGATTATGAGGGAGGGAGGGAAAATAGAGGAGCTGATACCCAGTGATCAAGTAGAAAGAAAATATTTTGAAAATGATGGTGGCAACATATATGCAAATGTGCTTGATACAATTGATATATGGATTGTTATAAGAGCTCCCAATAAAATGTTTTATTTTTAAGTATTCCTATTCAGCTTTCTCCTTTAGGAATGAAAGGCTTTTCATAACATAGGTATGTGATACATAATGCCATTATGAACAGTGTCTGTGATGCCTTAATTTTTTTATTGTTGTGTTTTTAAGAGTACGAAGTTCTTCTTTGTTGTTACAAAGTTTATTTCACCATAATAGTTTTAAAGATCCTAAACCTAGACTTCTGCAGCACTAGAAAAAGTGATATATACACAGGTGAGGCAGAGGACATGGCTCTGGGCATGTTTATATAGATAGCAGCAGGAGAGACTATTTCTCAGCTTCGGGCAAAAACGAAGAGTGGGGAAAAGTGGGTGAGCTCCATACACTTCTTACTCACTTCCTCTTGCTCTGTTCCCACTGCCTACTGCTTGTGCCAGCAATTACAGCAGCTAGTGTGACCAGGACAACTGGATGCAGGTTCCAAGAGGTTTTACTGTGTTGTTCTCACAATGTCAGATCACATCAAATGTCCAGGACATGTCCTAAAATGCAGTACACACCTATAAGTGTCTTCCATACCTCCTATCTTTAGAAAAACCATTTTTTTCCCTCCAGACTGAGTTCCTATTAACAGTATCATAGAAGTTCCTTGTGATAAAATCAATGCATCTAAATCAGTTGGTCATAACTCAGCCTCATTTGTTTCAAATCAAAATTATGTTTGCCAAGTTAAGTTTATTCATAAGTCTTCATAGGTAGACAAAGGTCTACATTATGCTCATAAATGTGTTAAGAATTGGAATGTAAATTTAAGCTTAGCATCATTTTAGATTGTATTTTTATTTATTCCATCTAACACTGCTCTATAGAGCTGGTAATAAGTCAAGACATCTTTTATAATTCTGACAAAAGAACTGTGCTTTATCAAATTGCTCTCTAGTCAGAAGTCCCGTGCTTGCTAATAGAAAGTGATGCATATTTTTTCTTCTAAATTAAAAATTATTCTACAGCAATAAACTTTTCTGAGAGCTTATCAGTACTATTGTTTTAATAGTTATAAGTGTTAAAAATATTCAATGCTTTTTAACTGGAACTACTGAATGAATACTTATCTCAGAAAATTCTGAGATGAAAAAAGACCATTTGACCAGATCAAAACACACAATTTTAGCTTCTTTCTTGAGATACACATTTGGCCAACAATAAACCATACATGCTTGAAATATACAATTTCATACATGTGTATGCCCCATTAAACTATCAACATAATCAAAATAATGAGAATATTCATTCCCCAAATTTTCTCATTCTGTATTGTAATCACTGCCTCCAACTCTTCTTGTCCACCACTAAGCATAACGTCATCTATTCTAGAGCATGCCGTAATGGAACCAAGAGGTATTCTTTTGTCTTTTTCCCCCCAGATTATGTTGAGACCCATACAGGTTTTTAAATCAGTAGTTCATTCTTGCATTTTTGAGTAGCATCTCATTTTATTGCTACATCATAATTTCTTTTTTCACCCACATGTTGATGATTTAGATATTTTCAGTTTGGGGCTATTGCAAGAGTGCTTCTGTAGTCCTGCTGGCACAGTGAATATGCATTGGACTGTGAACTGTAAAATCAGCAGTCCCAAACTACCAGTCACTCCGCAGGAGGAAGAAGGGACTTTCTACTCCTGTCAAGAGTTAGTCTCAGAAACTCACAGGAACAGTTCTATCCTGACCTGTAGTGTCCCTATGAGTTGGCATCTACTCAGTGGTTGTGAATTTGGTTTTTGATTTGGGACATTTTTATAAGTGATATGATCACATGCTTATTTTCATCTTCAGCAAACGCCAACAGCATGACTAGATTATAAGACATGTGAATGATTCATTTTAAAGAAATTGCCCAAATGTTTTAAAAACAAACTAAAAAACTAAATCAGAGTTCCTATGAAATCACAAAGTTGTCAGAAGTTGTTGAAGTTTTTTTTTTAAAAAAATCAATATTTCAAATAGATATGTAGTGGTAACTTACTGTGGTTCAAATCTGCGTTTCCCTAATGGCTAATAGTATCAAGCATTTCTTTAGTCTTACTTTCTATGGGCATATCTTTTTTGGACATTTCTTTCTTCAGTACTGAGTTTTGAGAGGTGTGTATGTATTCTGGATAACAGACCTTTATTAGGAACAGTTAGTCCACATTGCATGAGTTCAACTAACCATAGATTAAAAACTGGAGGTAATTTCAAAAAGTTCATGGAAATATCCCACTGTCTTTAGCTCAAAATTTCAATGAACTTTGAAACCTCTCTCAAATTCAAGAGACAGGGAAGAAGCAATTAAGTAGCCAAAGATAGTAGACGTTAGGACAAGGGATTGGATTTGGTCTATTCCTTGAGTGTGTGTTCCTATAAAATAGTTTTTTGGACAGAATCAGTCAACCATGATACCATATGTATGCATTCAACTGTTCATCAAATAAATTAAAAATCTTGGTACTACTGTAAGACACTATTCAGGGTCCATAACCAAAGACTTGCCAATACACACAAACTAGACTGATTCTGAAACAAAATTTTAGCTTTACTCATAATAGAGCAATACATTACATATAACAACCAAACTCTTAATGTTGACATTGAAGTGTTAACTAACATTTTAATAACTATACTTCTATGCCTATTCATAGTTTAGAGAAAGTTCTTTCTCTACATACTTAAATGTCTCTTTAATAAAGAATAAGGCAGCACAAGAAGTAAGACAGTGTGAACAATGTTCTCAATTCTAATGTCAACCAAATGTGTGGTGGAAAAAACATTCCATAGAGACAATAGAACTAGCTCTTTTCCAAATTATCCCCATGAATCATATGGCTGTACTTAAAGATCCAGCCTTAACTTAATTATTGAGTGCAGTTTTTCTTATCTGTGCTTTTCATTATCCATGCTGTTTTGCTTCATAGCACAACAATTAAAAATCTATATCAGAATAAAAATACTTCATTATAATTATAAATCAGTAATGATAGTGAAATTGGTCAAGGGATAGCAATGTGATTGTGGGAAGAATAGATGAGATTCATGTTTACAATGACAAATGTTAATTTTTCTTAATATGGGAATATAGTACATAGGAATTTATAAATATTCAAGACATACTAATGATCATAATTTCTAAATTAGGAGGGAATAGACACGGATTATAGAAACCAATGAGTTTCTCAGTGTTTAGAACAATAGTAATAGTACATTGTAATTGCTATTAGTATTTCATGAAGTGCCCCTAAATTGTCCTTTGCTTTATGTAATTTTTCATGCTATTATATTTTGGTTATATCTCAAATCTCAAATCAAATCATTCTCACCCTTAATTACTTCTTCTGAGTCACTGGATAATAGAAAAATTTTTAAAAGAAAAAAAGAGGGGCATCTCCATTGGGATCGTGTATATTTAATTCTAGAAGTACTATTAAATAAAGACTCATGGTTCTTTAATCATAATATTAAAAATTATTAGCTCTACTCTTAGACAAGTTACAGTGCCCCTTTGGATTTTAAGTCCACCAAGGTCTTCTCAATGTCTCTGTATACACGCATTCACCTGCTCACCCAGGACAACATTTAGTTGACTCTTCTCTTGATCCAACTGGGTCACTGCACAGTTTGCTTATATATAGTACATGCTAATAGGCTGAATACATTAGCCAGTTCCATTATGGTTTTTTCATTTTCCACTATAACGGGTAGGTAGTCCAATGTACATATAAGTAAAAATCAAGAATGATACCAATGTAACACCCAATTGTTCCAAGTTTAAATTATTATATAATAATTCTTGCTAGGTGCTGCAGAGTTGACTGTGCCTCATAGTGTCCTATATACAACAGAATGGAGCAGCGCAGAGTCTTACGCCGTACCTACCATGGTTCTTATGTTTGAGCCCATTGCTACAGGCACCACGTCAAGCCAGCTCATCAAGAGCTTTCCTCTCCTTCATTGCCCCTGCACTCTCCCAAGCATGGCATCCTTCTCCAGGGAGTGGTCTATCCTGATAACATGCCCAACGTATATGAGAGTCTTTGCCTCTAAGGAGGATTTTAGTTTCACTTCTTCTAACACAGGTCTGTGTTTTTCTGTCCACGGTACTCTCAATCTTCTTCACCAGCTCTCTAATTCAAATGTACTCTTCATCAGTCTTCCAAACTCAATATCTAATTTTCACACACATATGAGGCCACTGATAGTGCCACAACATGAGTCAGAAGTGACTTAATCCTCAGAGTAACAGCCTTGCTTTTCAACACTTTAATGAGGTCTTGTGCAGCATATATACCTAATGAAATGCATTGCTATTGTTTTCGTGAGCATTGCTACTGGATTGAAGCAAGATGAAATTCTTGACAACTTCAACCTTTTTTTCCATTTATCATAATGTTATCGATTTGTTCAGTTGAGGTGCAGCTTGTTTAATTTACAGTGATTTGTAATACACACGGAAGACTTCTATCCTTGATCTTTATCAGCAAGTGCTTCAAGTCCTCCCACACAACCAAGCAAGATTGTGTCAT
Source organism: Nesogale talazaci (assembly GCA_004026705.1). Taxonomy (NCBI): domain Eukaryota; kingdom Metazoa; phylum Chordata; class Mammalia; order Afrosoricida; family Tenrecidae; genus Nesogale; species Nesogale talazaci. The sequence continues at coordinate 21,045 of PVJH01011475.1, read as the reverse complement.
CTTTATATTGCAGTTGTTAATAAGCCTTCCTACAATCCTGATGTTGCATTCCTCATAGAATCCAACTCCTCTAGATCTTTTCCCAAATGTGAGGTTAATTCAAATAATATTTCTACTAGCACTCCAGTTCATACATAAAAAACAAAACCAAACTCATCATCATTGAGTTGAAGCTGAGCTATAGCTACCCTATACTAGACTAGAACTTCCATGACTTTATCTCTTTTCTAGAAATAAAATGCTCAGTCTTTCTCCAGGGAGCAGCGTGGGTTTATTACAAATAAAAGTAATTAAACATGTTTCTTTATCCAGTGAATGTCTGCAGACCAGTTTTCTTGACAATACACTTGCCTTACTCTCTTTATGGTGCATCACACACACAAACACACACACACACACACACACACACATGGTAAATCAAAACAGTGATTTCCACAAGAAGTAGCAGGCTAGTTACATTCAGGTCAGATCAGTCAGCTCAGAGGTAATGGAGATGGCCTTTTGAGAATTGCAAAGGAGTAATCTTGATATATTTTCATTAATGACAGAATAATCATAGGAATTTATTATAAAAAGTTTTAAGAATATTGAACAAGCCATTAAGCCATGAAAGTTGTCCCAAGAATTTTTTTTCTTTTTCCACTATGAAAATGCACCTGCTCATTCTTCAAGGGTAGCAAAGACCATCTGTGCGGACCTGACCCTAAGACTTGTTGTTGTTGCCAAATTCTAAGAACATTGAAAAGGAACATGGGTTGAGGTCCTCCAGGATACCCAAACTGCCCCTTTGATGTGGTATAAATGGAAACATGAATTCTTTGGAAAAGAGTTACAGAGATGGAAACTACTGTCAGGAGTCTACAGAGTAGATGAGAGATGTGTTAAGAAAAGGATTGGTTCATTAAAAAAAAATTTCTGTTTAATAAAATTGTCTGTGATTTTGCAGTCATACTTTTCACTTGCCCTTATAGATGAACTCTCTTCAAAATTAACAAAGTAAGGTCTCAACTGAAATTGTGTGAGAGATGACAGACCCATCTCTCTGTTATTTCTGTGGTAAGGGAAATCCTATCTTTTGATAAGCCTGTCATTTGATTGATTCTGACCCATAGAACCTCTACACAAGATTATTGAGGCAGTAAATCCTCAATAGACAGCTTCATTTTTCTCCCATGGAGCAACTGGTGAGTTTGAACCACTAACTCTGGGGTTAACAGCCCGGAACCCCTGCTGAGACCTACCACATCCTATGCAATTTTCTGCACATTCTGCAATTCTCTTTATGTCCAATAACATGATTGATGTGTGTAACAACTGTGTGAAATGGGTTTAATTATTATCCCCATCTCATATATGTTGAAATTAAGATGCAGGGAGACTGACTTGCTGGAATCACATATTAGTTGCTGGCAAAAACTCGAATGTGTAGCCTGACAGTGTGACTGCAGAACCTGTGCCCTTCCCACTGGTTCTCTTGCTGAGGCATCTCTTGGACTCTTTTATACAATCTCTTTCTCACAAAGGTTCAAAGAGAAGAAATAGCAAAAATTCAGAGAGGTAAAAATTGGAATTAGAAAAACAATTTCTTCAAACATAAAAGAATCACCTCTGGATTTGAAAGAAAATACAACAGAAAACACATTTGTATATTGAGGTTCTGCGAGGATACAGAGATTCTTAGCAAGGCATGTGAATCTCAAATATAACCACTACTGTTTTAAATATATTTCTACAATCCTTCAAGTGGCGATCAAGTAGTTCTATATTGCAGAAGAGGAGTCAAGTTACAGTTTGTTAACTGTGCCATTGGATGCTGATCAAGCTCTAAAAGTCAGTTTGAGAAGGGAAGGCTGTTAAAGAGAAAAGACCTATTATATAGATCTAATCAATTTCTGTAATAATAAATACTCCCTCTTTGACCATTTCAAGCCATTCATTTGATGTCATAGAGTACAGAGTTAGGAGGTAAAGTGATATGCAACAGCAGAATATGAAATAGTATTGTCACCATCAATAAATAAAATGCACATAAAATAGTCACATAAAATCAATATAAATTACATCAAGAGCATAAGTCTTAGAAAAATCATTAGAAAATCATGCATTTTGAGTATTTACAGCCGTAGTTAATGTATCATGTATTTATTTATGAGTTTATATAATTTAATTTTTAGTACTGATTATTTAGCTAATTAGTTATTAATTAACTATTTATTTATTTACTAATCAGTTGCTAAATTCCTAAAATTTTAACAATCAGTTTTTATGAGCTAATATGAGCTTAATCAAGCCTCCCACTATCACCACAAAAATGTCTAAATGACTGTGAGTAACCATGTCCCAAAAGAAAAGGCCGCCAAGTTTCCCAGGCCTGATCATTTTAGATAGGACTTATCTCCCAGAGGTCTCTTTCTGGTATCAAATTAATTACTGAGAAGGCAAAATACTTATTAAGAATGCTTCCTGGCCAAGAATATCCAATATGAGAGAGTTGTCCTACTTACAAGGTAAGGAGCAAATCTGTTAATATGTTACAATTGCTGTCAGAAGACATGAGATTTTTGGATTCCAAGGAACATTTTTACTCATGGAAAAGCCGAAGCCAAGGCATCCTTTTTTTTTTTTTTTCTTTTGGTTCAGCATGCTTCCAGTCCCATAGGAGTAATTCAAGTAGGCCTAGGTGTATGTCTGTAGATACAGTGGGCTGCATTTCTGGAGAAGAACCCTGACCTAGGGAAATTTACTGTTTTTTTAGTAGGCAGAATCAATCTTGTTCTCTGTCAGGGGAAAGACATCAGCTCATCCTTCAAGATTACTTCCTACAAACACAACACCAAATATGGCCTTCCTAAAGCCATAGTCAATACCTTGCCTTTCTAGTATATTGCACAAGGAAGTATAGTACCACTAAGGTGCATATAGATTACCTTTCTCAACCATTGCCATATTCCAAATATAAATTCAATCTCACTAATATTGGTATCTATTCCTTAGCTTAAACTTTAAAGTTGTTCTTAACATAGGATTTTCAAAAACCGATTTTACTGAGCTAGCAACATAATTAGCTGACAAGCTATACTTAACATTTTACTTGCATAATATGTACTTGCACAATAGCCCTACTAAGCTAACTGTCCACAATTTACAAATTTGCATATGTAAGCAGAGAGCAAATTTCTCAGGACCATCCACTTATAACAGGCAGATCTCAGATTAAGCCCAGGTTTGACTCCAAAGCTCCTTCTCTTTCCACAAACTACATCTCCTCTTACGTAAAGTCTTTTCATTCTAATTAATGCATGCTAAATAAAAGTCTTTTTATTCTAATGAATGTGTACTAGATAAAACTGATACATCTTGGCTGAGCCCAGGTGGCGTAAGTGGTTGAGTGCGGGACTGCGACTTGGCAGGCTTGGCAGTTCAAATCCAGCGGTGGTTCTCAGGAGCAGTGCTGGGTAGTTCCCACAACCACCAGAGGGCAGTGATGCCCCCCCAAAAGCTGATACATCTTTGTATCAGTTATCCCTTTCCAAAATAATTTAACAGAAGCAATTGCCACAAACGCAGTGAATACTATAACAACATCTTTATCTCACAAGAACAAATAATTTATCTTACCTGTAGTGTGTTTGGCTGATCTCAAGTGGACTTGTTAATGCACCAGCCCTCAGTCAAAGGTCAAGTAGACAGCTTTGAAGATACTGGCTGAGTTGCTTAGGAGATTATGTAGCTATCAATTTCCTTAGTTGGGAGGACTGGAGATGTTTGATCCTATTAACCAAGGTATGTTCTCATGGCAATAGTAGAGATCCAAACACAAGAGGTCCATACACAAGTATGTCAATCTCTTTTTCAAGCTTCTCTTTTGGAATATTTGCTAAAACCTCACTGGTCAAAGTAAGCCAATAGTCTAGACCCAAAAGTTGAGTGGCAAGGCATTGCAAAGAACCACTGGAGCCAAGTAAATCCTAGAACCATGCATCCTGGTGCCTGTGAGAGCTAATGACCAAATTTTCAAGTGACTTGTCTAATACCCAATAACCTGAAATCAACCACAGGGGGAGTATTTGTGCTACAAAAACGTGCAACACTGCAAATCATGGATTTGTAGAGATAGGTCTATCAGTATGTCGCTGTATGCATCTCAAAATTTGCAATCTAATTTTATGTGGATGAAATTGCAAGTGATTATGTCATCATATTAAGTTTCAATTTTACATCAAAGGAAATAATATTGGCATAATGATCAGGTTGCTGATATGTTTTCTGCTCCTTAGGTACCTTCTATGTATGCAAATATCCTAAAATTAATAGTTTTAAAGATAGACAGTTCGTCATTTCTTGAGCAGGTACAATATGGCTAGCAAACATCACCAAAGAAATTACTTGACAGTCTAAAGATTTCAATTTGCTATTTTAAAATCTACTTTAATTGTCCTTCATTCTGAATTTTCAGAAAATCTGATGTAGACAATAAATTCATAGAACAAATAAATACAAATTCATAGAATGAAACAGCAAAAACAAAAAAGAAAATCTCTTCACTAACTTTGTGTCAATTTGGATGCAGCAGGGCCTCATAGGACAGAGTAGAACTAGTGGTCGGTCATGAGATTCCAAGTCTTTACAGGAGGAGAAAGCCTCCTCTTTCTCGCACAAAGCAGCTGCTGGCCTGCCGGTCCCCTTCCAAATAAGTAAGAGAGCCTATGAATTTTATCTGTAGCTAAAACTCCAGCTTATTTTAACCTAGAATCATAGGTCCATGTTGACTTCTATCACTGAGATAATTTGGGTATAGATGTACCTCTCTTTTAAAAAAGAAACTGTTCAACTCATTTGAAGTAGGACTGAAATTGTTTCATAAAACTCTGTGACTGATGAGGCTGCAGACAGAAGATATGTGGACATGCCTAACCTGTTAGCCATTTTCCAAGCTGTTAGTTCCCAGCACTGTCACCATAAGAAAGGTGAACTACCACCCACTGGACATGACTCAACAAGACTGCAGAGAACTAGAAAGAGTTGAAAATCACTATTGTGTATTGGTTTTCTTTCCTCAGGGGTAAAGAAAATGTGAAGTTTTTCTTTGTCCTCTGTGAAAAATTCAGCTACATAGTATGTTGTGAAACTGTACCCAATATTTCTTTCTTAATATGAAAATGAAAGATATGCTTTCCATGAAAATGAAAGATATGCTTTTCTTTTGATAAACTGTAAAGAAAGACGGCAAGAGAAGTGGAATTATCTTAAAGTTCAAGTTGACCTTAACCACATTATTTAAGCTCTTTATGTACATTTTTAGGATCACCAGTGTCATAGGGGTTAAAATTTTCAGCTACTAGCTCCTGGGTAGGTGGTTCATACCCACCAGTTACTTTGTGGGGGAAAAATATAGCAATCTGATTCTGTAAGAATTTAAAACTTTGGAAACCCTGTGTAGCAAATTCTACTTTTTATAGGGTCACTAAGAGGCAGAATCAACTCTTTGCAGTAACTTTGAAAATAGGGATTAAAACATTACTTAATGCATAAAGTTATTGTGTTAACTATGTTAATACATGCACTTAGAATGCTGTCTATAAATTGTCAAGAAATATTTCCTGCCATAAATGTATGGTGCACAAGCCATTTTCATTTGACTCAAATGGATTGTCATTATTTAAGATATTGATTTATTGATTAATTTCTGAAGGAGTTGTGACTCTGAGTTTAGAGAATATTCAGACACAATCAGTCTGGACCAGCATCAGTGGCCCAGTTGAGGGTAAAGTAAAAGACTTCTGACCTCAGTTTTGAAAGTTGTTAATATTAACCTATACAGAATGATATGAAAGAAGATTTCATGAAACAAATGTTAACTATGTCAATTATGATCTTTTAGTCCTTATATTATAATCAACATATGATAGAATAGACCTAAGTATATTCAATAACTATCATTTTTAAAAGTATCTTTTAACTAAAAAGAATCATAGATGTTTAGAAATAATTGTAGTATTGTCTTTTAATAACTGTAAGTTCACCATAAGATCAAAGAGAAAGTTTGTGTATACCAACCAAATTCCAGAGAAGACTGGATGGTTCTGGGAGGGTCATATAAATCACTATACAAGAGAGCATTAGAATTTTAAATTGATCTGGGTTAAGGTATTAAAGCTGTTTTATACTTTGTAAGCATACAGTTTAATTTTGCAGCATACTACAATTGGAAATCTCTCCCACACTGGACAATCTCTTCATACTTCAAGAAAAAAAAACCCACTGAGGTGAAAATTGGCAATTAAAAGTTATATTCTAGAAAATGGTTTTATTATACAGTGCTTTGGGGTATGGCAAAATAGGTTTAGAGTAATGGTGCTATTTTTTGAGAGCTGACTGGGATACTACATGCTGTGACAATTTCAGGTAACATCAATAAAACAGGTACAGTATGCTTTTACAGACTTTATTTGAATATAGGCAGAGAAGTGAATTGCTGAGGTTATAAACAGGGGAATTGCTGAGGTTTTAATTAATAAAAAAGTGTTATGCTTATAAGTATTGCAGACTAAACAATCTTACATCTGCTACGGAGTCAATTCTGACTCATAATGACCCTACATAATGCTTTTGAAACCATAAATCTGTACAGGTGCAGAATGTATCATCCTTCTCCCAGCAACAACTGACATATGCTTAGCATCCCAACCCCTAACTCACATCATGACGGAGGGCTCGTCAGACAGTTTTAGACAATCATATTATAATAATCATGGAATGTATTATTAAGAAGCCACGTTCAAAATAATTAATTTTAATGATTTCAAATGGAAATTGATATGATAGGTAATCACTCAAAATCGATGTTCAATCTATAATTAGAAGCCCAGATTTGCTAAACCTAGCATTGCAAGATTAAGTTGAATGGTTATTATTTATGCATAAAATAAGAAGATAAAGAAGACTGCTAATGTTGACGGTATTTGATAGAATATACATAAAATTTATTGCATCACATGAAGTGAAAGTTGGTTGGATGATTAGTATTAAACTCATAATAGTTAAATGCTCACTGTATACAGAGCACTCTTTTTCAATACTCATTAAAATGACCCAATCCAGAAGACCATATTGGGCATGTTGACAATGAGCCATTTAAGAAAATATTTGTTTCCCCTGATAAGTATACAAAAGGAGAAATGTATGTTTAGGGGTCAAGTTTATGCTGTCATGAATTCCAGCAGAGTTTAAAATGGTTGACTCAGCAACACTTTTGAGTGCAGTGCAAATCCTGGAACAGCAACCTGATGACACTTGGGTTAATTGTACTTACAGCACTCAGGACAAGTGTTTTTGTTTTGTTTTGTTTTGTTTTTTTGGGGAGGGCATCACTGCTCTCTGGTGGTGGGAGTAGAAGGCCCAGCCCCACTGCTGGAATTGAACCTCTGTCCCAGTGGGCCGCAGTCCTGCGCACAACCACTATGCCACCAGGGCTCAACCCCAGGACAAGTGTTTTATTCACATAGATTTCCCATAGCTGAAATTCATTTCTTCATCCTTTGTGCTTGCACAACACATGGCTCCTCCCCACCCCACTCCCCATAGAATTTGCCACATTTTTCCTTCTGTGTTTTTTTGTGGCATAAAAAGTTGAAACACCAATATTTATAAATACCTTCATTAAAAGTTTAATGTCTTTCTGTTTCTGCCCTTTGTTTCCACTTACCCTTTTCCTCTAAATCAATAATGTAAAGTGCAAGCTTGTTTGCTACACAGAATGCCAAATACAGGTCAACCTCCACAAAACAAGTCAACAATACAGAAAAATTTAAGGGGCTTTCTAGGAAGAAAATGTTATATCTACATATACATAAACATATACAACATGCCATGGCAGAAAATTGTAATATAGAGAGGCTGCAAATACTAGAAGAGTCATGATGAACAACACAACAAGCTTGAAACATGTGACACAGCTTTGACTTATGAGTGTTACGTGCTGTGTGAATTAGCCCTGGTAGGCCCCAGTGGGCTGTTCAGGACAACACACACACTTTGACCTCACCAGCGACTCTGCAGGATAAAGCTAGGGCTTTCTACTCCTCTAAAGTTTTGCCATCTCACAAACCCACAGGGACAGCTTAATTATGCCCTCGAGGGTGGCTCTTTGTTGGGATCCACTTGACATCAGGGAGTTTGTTTTGTTTTTGGTAAATAATGTTCATGAATCGAGACAAGAACAGTAAATAGCCTCATTCTGTGTCCTAATAATGGACACTCTTCCTAGGAATGCAAAAGGTAGTAGACCATCTGTATCACTGGCCCTCACTATTGCCAGAAACTGTTTGTCACCTCATCCACGTATCATACAATTCAATAGTTTAATCGTATCAAGATGACTTATACAGTCATCACCACAATCAATTTTAGAGCATTTTCTTCTGCCTTATATTCATTGCTATTAATGTAAATATATTTTTATAACTATGGCAAAAGTGTACACTGCAAAAATTCTCCAGTTCAATAACGTCTACATGTATAATTCAGTGTCATTGATTTTACTCTTCATGTTGTGCAACCATTATTGATATCCATGTTTTAATTAAAGACAGCTACTGAGCTAGTTTTCATGACCTTTTCTCCTCTTCCATACTTAGCTAGAAGCAAGTCCACCTATGTATATTTTAGAATAATAGTGATAACTTGAGAAATGGATGGAGTGCTCCCAAGGACACAGTCTCTCTTGGTAGCCTCTCAAAGGCCTAATGGCCACTCGATAATATAGATCAATCTAATACACACATGGCATTGAATTAGCAATGGATTCTACTGACTGATTAATCCCTCTAATGAACCTCTACCCACCTGAAATTGGTACTATGGAATTTGGAGGCTATCTATTTGGGAAAGATTCAGGAAAGGTAAACTGCCGTTGAATGTATGATAATGTTGTTTACACAGATATTACAAAGGATGTTGCAAGGCTGGATGTGTTGTTTAATTAGAATTTCTCATCATGCTACTGGAGCCCCAAAGTAGGGCAAACGATAAACATATTGGAAGGAGTTTCAAGCTCACCCAGAGGTGTCTCAGAAGAAAGGCTTGGTAATCTACTTTAAAAAAAACTGCTATTAAAAGCGTTCTAGAGCATAGTTCTGCTATGTAGACATAGGGAGTCACTATGAATTGGTGCTCAGTGGAAACTCACACATATATATGTATACTAATACACTTATTTCAGATGTGAGAATTACTTTTTTGTGTTCATTTCCCCACTTTTTATTGTGGGCTTGATGAAAGTTTACAGAACAGATCAATTTTCCATTCTGCATTTCATACACATCTCACAATGTAATATTAATCCTCACAATGTAATACTATTTATACCACGCCTTCCCTGTGTTTCCAATTTCCATTATTCTCTTATCCCTAACCCTCCTGGACTTTGTCCTTGGGTAAATTCTGCCCATTTGATCACAAATGGTTGATAAGTCTAAGGAATAGATACCTTAGCTTAATTGTTTCTCTCACATCTCTCTCTGTTTTTTTTTAATTGAAAACGGAACCATGAGGGTTTAATTCTAGACCTAAAAGTTGATTAATAATGACCATAGTTTTTTTTTTAATGACCATAATTTTAGGGATCCTACCAGACCGTAACTAGTAAGGCTGGTTGTTTTTATGATTTTGAATTGTGTTCTTCCTTTTCCCACTCTATCAAAGACGTTAAGAGGAGATGGTAGTGGAAACTGGGCACCTTCTACTCCAACTGGTCTAAGTGTCATAGAGATGATTTTGAATGGTCCAAATAATCCACTGCATTAAGGGTTTCCATGTGTCCTTGGTTTTTATTACTCTTCTTACTTCTGAACAAAGGGCTCAACAGAGGACTGCTCATGAGATCTTAAGATTCCAGTTATTACTCACCAAAGTAGGATGCAGAATATTGTTTTTGTGGACTATGCCATGCCAATGTTCACTAGTGTTTCTTGAAAATAGGGTCCTGAAACACTAGGTCCAGCAATGTATTCCCTCAAGGTGTTTACTATGTGTAGGAATTCTTTTTAATCATTTTGCCGCTGTGTGCTCCTCAACATTCTTTGATGTTACAATGCAATCTGAGAGATGCTGGGCATTCAGAAATATGAAAGGACCCTTAAAGAGCCTAGTTACATCTCGAAAGAGCCCTGGTTGCATAGTAGGTTGCATGTTGAGGTGCTAATCACAAAACTGCAAATTCAAACCCACCAGTCATTCTTTGAGAGAAAGATTAGGCTTTCTGTTTCTATCATGATTTACAACCTAGGAGCTCACAGGGGCAATTCTCTTCTGCTCTAGAAGAACGCTATGAACTGGAATATTCTCAATGGCAGTGAATTGGTATCTTTTTCAGCAGTGAAAACATGTTAGGAAATTAAATTGTGCTCCTTGTTGGAAATGCCATGGCTTTTATTTGTCTGAGACACAAATTCAAGAAAAACACTCATCAGGAAATTTCTCTGGGTAAGTCTAAGGGGACACTATTCAAATCAAGATTTCAGAGGAAGAGTTTAAATCCATTTCATGGGAATGAACTAGAGGTTTATTAATGCGAGGAACCAAGAGAATACATATTGAGTCTGGTGAAGATCTCAAAACTAAAAATATTGTTTCTGGTAAAGGTAAGAATAGCCTGAAATGTACAGCAATGAACTGTGGCTAAATGTTGACAATTCTGCTCACCGAAGATTCTGAAGATTTCCAGATGTGGTACTTAGTGAAAGTGAGGCAAATAAGAAAAAGCAGCAGCAGCAGAAGCAAAAGAAAGTGGTTCTGGCTATTAAAAAGTTATTTTTAATCCATCCTTCCAGGGATTTCAACTCCCCAAAAGTAACTTCTTTACAATTTTGACTAGTAACAACAGAAGGTATTCTAAGATAGACAACTTGTCAGCTATTCTGAGAGCTATTTATAGTTAAACTTTGTTTATTCAAAGATGAGGTAAAAACTCTCTGCTGCCTTTGTTTGTATGGATAATCTACCTGAATGCCATTAGAAAATAAATACTGAGATTGAAACACTGAGACAGAATACATTATAAAATTTTTTTTGGTTTTATGGATTCTATATACGTTGCATGCCAGTGGTCATATTAATGCTTCAAAATAGCACAATGTTGAAGTACCTTTCATTGTGTGTGTTTATGATCTCAGAAAATAAACAATGTAGCACCACTCTCTTAAAACTATTTCCTTCTTCCCACCCTCACTTCTACTTTTCTAGACCATGTACTTTATAATTTCTTGCCTGGACTATAACAATCCCCTAATCTTCTTTGTTGCCACAGACAGACCTACAAAACTTTGTTAGATTAATATCGCATAAACACTGCCTTACATTTGTCACAAATTTGTCTTAAAATATTAAGTTACTTCAGATGAACTACAGAATGAAAATATGTAACATTGTAAATTATTGAGTAAGGTTTGGTTATCAAAAGATTTTAGTGTATGGATCTTAGATTCAGTTTATATTAAAGAAGGGAGGAACACTATATAGGTAGCAGTTTCAATAATCTGACCACATGATGAGGTAAAAAATGTAGATGATAATCTTATTGTCATTTGGTCTATTCTAGCTCTTAGTGATCCTCAGATTGCTTCCAAATAATCCCAAACTGTGAATTTTTATGGGAACAAAAAGCCTTATCTTACTCCCTTTAAGTAACTGATGTTTTGACCTACTGTCTTGTGGTTAGGAGTCCCACACATAACCAATTAAACCAAGCAGGATTCCTTGATGCATGTGATTGCACTACTATTTGAAAAAGGCTACACATTCAAGACAAATTACAAAATTGCCTTGTTTTGATGATAGTTAGATTTAAAGAGGAAAACAGAAAAATCAGAAAGTGGAGTGATCTTTGGTCTCAAGGACAACTGAAAAAGTTAGAAAAGGTCATCAGTTTCTAGGAGAGATTAGAAATTATGATGTGAACGTAAATAACAATGTTCCATAGACTACTGGAAAAAATTGCAATGGCTTTGGGTTAGAATTGTAAGATGGGCATTTAGCAATGATAAGTGTGAGAATAGCAACTTTGAGAAGAGTTTGGAATTAGTGGTAATGCATTAATTCTCAAAAGAAAGAATTATAAACAGGGAAGAACATAATGTCAGAGGTTTAACTTTAAATAACATCTACACTGAAGAGGGCAGCTTGGAAGCTAAAGAGATAAACATGAAGCATACAAGTAGGAATAGAGCGAACAGAGTTCAGCAGAAGTAAACCATAGGAATATCAAAGAAGCTGAAGGTGAGAAAAAGCCTATGTCAGGTGGCCTGGGAATCTAACTAAATCTAGTCAACATCAGAGAGTAAGGGTGGTGGAGATGGGTGATGAATTATGTTAAGAGTTACAGTAGTGATGAGAGGAAAAACAATTCTGTTTATTACACAATTTGTTTCTACATATGGCTTTGGTTCTCATTCTTTGCTCTCTGCATAGCCATAAAAATCAGTGTTATGCTGGAGCCCTGGGTCACTTAAGGATGGCCTCTGATATCCCAGCAATTTCAATTCCACCAAAAGGACTTTGCAACCTACTTTTTCTTTGGCTTTGATACAATTCTAGGCTAGTTGCAGCAATATAATTAAACTGGTCCAAAGTACAAAAGTTCAATCATGTAATTCAGCAAATTGTACTGAGTATTTTTGCTCTGCAAATACTAAAATTTAATATGTATCTAAAATTTACAATCACAGGGGAAATATAATGTAAGGACATGAGGTATAGGTCTTTATGTGGTTGCAAGTTCAGGACGTGGCAGCAGAGTGCTATCATTGTCAGGAAATTTAATGTGCTTTGGGTGACTTTAAAAGATGTTGAACATATGAAACAAAAATAGTGAGAGCCTGTTGTATTTCCCTTATGTTGCCACACATGGTATATTCACCTAGGAACTATTAGAAAAATTCAGTGACCCAGAAGAGCGTGCCCAGGGTGAAAGAGGGACTGAAAGCAACGTGAGGTCAGAAATATTTTTGGAAAACTGGAATGCTTTAGCCAGAGAATTAAGCATATATGGGCACCAGGAGGAAGAAGGGTTATAATTACTGTGCATAGTCAACAGAAAGGAAAATGAAGTCCTTTGTATTGACCTGACTGGAAGACATATTTTGGTCCTGCAAGGGCATGATTTTGGATTACTTTGTGAGAATTTTAAATTACTGTTTATTTAACATTGGCTAAATAGTTGGACTCAGATATATTTAAAGTCTGTTAAAATATGATTCTGATTCATGTAATCTGATTGTGTCTCTATAAATAAAGGTCCAAAGATATTTTTTGGGGGGGGGAGTGGGGGTATTACACAGAGATTGTCCCATTTGAGTTGGAGCTTGAATTCCTGGTAGAACTTTGTCTGTTACGGTGGACACTCAAGATAATGCTTTTGCAACTTAAGTGTGAAAAGGTAAAACTTTCCTTTCATTTAAAACTGCTTCAATCACCTTTATGAAATTCCATTCAGAGGAAAGGGACAAGAGGAACAACATGTGTTTACTCTAATTTAGACCCTAGGTTCAATTAGTATTTTAGTCAGCTGCTTTAAGCAAAGTTCAGTTTCTCTAGGTAACATTTTCTGTTAGTTCTACCTTTCTCCCTATTACTTTAGATAGTATTTGAGAATATAAATGAAGTTTAAATCACTTGGAAGTATTGGGACAAAAGTTGCTGTTTTGGAATTGAATGGCGTCCTTTGCCTCCTTTGGTCTCTGCGAGGAGCTGTGTATGGTCTTGCTCTCAAAGTTAGCGGCTAGAGGAAAACCTGATCTATGATATCTTTCCAATTGGTCCCTCTTTTCTTGAGGACCCCCTTGCTCCTCTGCAGTGTCATGGTAACTATGTTGGCTCTTAATCCGGCTACTTTTGGAGGATACAGGAACTTGCAGCCATCTTGGAATTGTTTTTGACAGCTAGCATTTTGTCCTGGATATAATCCAAAATCCACTGCCATCGAATGCACTACAATATGTAGTGACTCTACGTATAGACTCCATGTATACATGACAGAGTAGAACTTCCCCACAGGGCTTCCCAATTTTTAATTTTTAGGGCAAGTGGACAGTAACATCTTTCTCCTACTTGTTCTGGGTAGAGCAGGCATTTAGTAAACTTTGATATCAACTATAGTTATATGATTCAATTGGATTTCTCACATGTAACTCACTAAAGTGACATTCACGTTGCTTCGGGAGATTTGTAAATTTGAGTGTACCCCAAAAGATAAGCTCTGTGGTTAGAGTGACAATATACATTTCTAATTCTACAGAGGCAGGCTTCAGAATACAGAAAATTCACCAATAAATGCCTTCTTGTCTTATCTCTTGACAGGTAATAATTTACCAGCTCCTTGGGGACATCCCTTCCTTGACCCAGGGATTCTCTCAAACTACAAGAAGAGATCCATCTTCATTAGTACTTTAACTCACAATAGGGGGCAGTTCTCCTTAAGATTATCAATTATCTTCTGAAATGTTATCAACTTGCAGTGACGTCAAGTTTGTTTTTTTTTTTTTTAACTGCAGCCTTATTTTACCTTAAACGGGTCCTTACTTTTGACAAGGCTTCAGTTTAATTAGATTTAGCCAACTAAATGCATTTGGATAGGGCAGGCAAGCAGCAAATGATAACACACCATCATCTATGTTACTGTTGTCAGGTGTCTTCTAGGCAATTCCCTCATCCTGAACCTTTCCACAACTGTCCAGTCCTGTGCCATCCTCCCAATTGTTCGCGCAGAGTCCGTTTGTCTAGCCATTGGGTCAATCCATCTTAGGGAAGGCCTTCTTCTTTGCTGCCCTTTTCCTTTACCCAGAGATGTTAACCAGGGACTAGTCAGTCTCTCTTTACTTTATTGGCTAACCTTCATGTTTGAAATGAGAAAATTAGGAAACAAGACCTTAATTGGAAGCTATGCTACTTTGTAAAATTCCCTCAAATCGAAAAACTGAAAGCTCAAGGGCATCCAGTCGATTCTGATGCACTTTGCCCTTACCCTAGGGGTAGAGTAGAACTGTCCTGGTGGGTATCTGAGAGGCTAACTCTTTATAGGAGAAGAATGCCTCTTCTCTCTCTGGTGGGTTAGAACCACTGACTTTGGGGTTAATACTAACAGCCCAATGCGGAACCACGCTGCGGCCAGGGCTTCTTTAGGCTCAGAGGTGGCCCGCAGGTCAACCTTTATTTCCTATTGTAGCCAACCCCCCTTCCACCTCCATGCTGACAGGGGCTGCCCTCCCAATTGACAGGCCAGCGCTGACCCCAGCCCTGCGCAACTGGTTTGCTGAGCGAGGCAGTGAGAGGCTCCGCTCCGCTCTGCAGGCCTTCCCAGTATGCTGCCTGGCAGTTGCTCTGCCCCTCGCCGGCCCAAACCCTGTGCCCAAACGCCTTCTCTTCTCAGAGCCATTCTTCATTTTTCCGAAGAGTGTCCCAGCGAGAAAGCAGGGTGTGGGACTTGGAGTCTAGGCTCTGATTTTCGCGTTTCTTCACAAACCCCCAAACCGCTCTCCTCGTCTCGCCTCTCCAAAGCCACAGCGTCAACCGGGGCTCCGCGAGACACTCTGAAGAAGGAGAAAAAAAACCAAACCGCCATCACAGTAGGCCAGGCGAGCTCGCGGTTGCAGAGCAGATACGCGACTCCGCCAGCCACTGCCTCGCGCGCGGGGTTGCGGGGGCCGCAGCACGAGGGCGGCCAGGGGCGCGTGCGCGCGTGAGGGCGTGGCGACGGGGGGAGGGGCGGCCGCCTCACGCCGGCAGGTGGGCGCGTCGCCTCCAGCGCGTGCGCGTGCGCGTGCGCCGCGGCCGCTCCCTCACGTTCCCTTCCGTGTGCGCGCGCCGCGTCCGCTCCCCGCCGGGAGCGCGCGCCCCCCTCCCTCGCGCTGGGTCCCGCTGGGTCTCTTAGAGCGCCACACTCCCCTGAGCTCCTGCCACCGCCGTCGCCTTGGCCGCGGCTCCCCAGCCCGGCGGCTTAGCCCAGGCCCCTCGGCGCGGCGTCCTAGGCCACTTCCCCTCCTCCTGCCACTCCCCCTCCTTTTCCCGCCCTCCTCTCCCTCCCGATACGTGGAGAGAGCCTGGGTACGAAGCAGGCGGGCTAGAGAAGGGGCTTGGAAAATGGAGGTGCCGCGTCTGGATCATGCCCTCAACAGCCCCACCAGCCCCTGTGAGGAGGTGATCAAAAACCTCAGCTTGGAGGCCATCCAGCTGTGCGACCGGGACGGTAAGAGCGGCCGGGACGGTGAGGAGAGCGGCGAAGCCCGCGCCGTGGCGCCACGGCCACCTGGCCTCCGCCGACGCCCCCCGCCCTGATGGCGGGGTCTTTTGTTGTGCCCCCGGCGCCCATAAATGTAGGTGCGGGCTCCTGCTCGCCCCGCCCGCCCCTCGGAAACAAAAGGACCCGGGGCCCGCGCCACCGTTGGCGCGGTAAGTGCCGATGGGGCCCCGGCCACGAAGCCCTCTCGCCCACCGGCCTGGTCGCGGCGCCGGGGGCTCCCTGCGCGACTTCTCCCCGGCGCCCCGCTCTCCGGATCTTTGCCGCAGTCCCAATCTCCCGGGTCGCCCTTTGTGGGGGGGGGGTTGCCCTTTGGGTGCAGGCTGCTTCTCCCACCTCCTCCCAGCCCTCAGAGCACACACTAGTTAGCATCCTCTGCCAAGAAACTTATCGGCTCCTTCTGAAAACCCCTTACCTTCAGACCCCCACCCCCACCCCTGGCAGATCGAGAAGTCTCTTGGTCGCCTCAAAGTGAGACTGAGATGACAATTTTTCAGGGAAGGGGCGGGGGATGCAGGACGGGGGGCCGCAGTGAGAGAGAGCGTGTTTCAGCACCAAGGACAGACACAAGCTTCCAGCTCCTGGGCCATGGGTTTCAGAAACTGTCAAAAAATATGTAAGGGCATTGGCCTGAGACACCAGCTGATTCAAAATATGCGGCGAGTTCTCCCCCATCGTGGGGTTTTATGAAATCGCTTGTTTTGTTCGGTTGTGGAAGTTGGTTGTCTCCTAAGGAAGGAAACTGATGGAGCATCCAAGAGATATGCCGGGTGCAGTAATGGGTCCTTCTGCTGTGTTAGTTGCATAGTTGAGGAACAGTGCTGTTTCAGAAATAAGGAATCAAACTTTGCTTGCTGAGTCCTTACCTGATGAGTAATTGGTTAGTAAAATGATAGTAATATTGTGCATCTGACGAAGGAGAAGCAATTGACATACTGTCAAAGGGAAGCCCCCAGGAACACCTTTACCTATAAAAGGCTAATTTAATGTGCAATTATATTTGGAGGGCGCTTTAAAATTCTTTTTAGCTCCGATTATGTAGTGATATTGTGTTCATTCACAATCAACTCATAAAACGTATCCGTATGTAATCCAAGTCGAAAGCCCAGGTCTTCTACCCAAAGTCATTGAAATGGTGATAACTTGGTGAGGTGTTGCTATTCTCGCACTCTGTAAGGCAACTGAGCACTGTATTCTGGTTTATTAATAATCTTGGGAAATAATAAGTACTCTTTGAAAGCAAAGCCATGTTCAGTAATTTCTGAAACTATGCATAAGTAGATACTCTTACAAATGATCCAGGTATTTTCTGTATCTTTAGATTATTTTTGTCTCACTATTAGTAGGTGCATATATTTATGGTTTAGAAAATTCATTTTAAAAATTTCATTAATGATACCTAAAGACTACTTTTAGTATTCTACATAGGAAGTCATTTGTGTTTTAGTTTCTACTTTTATGAAAAAATTCATTAATACTGCTAGTGTAAAATGTAAACTGATTTTGATTTTAAGGTGGCTTGGGAGAAAACTAAGATTCAAAGAAAGATGATTCATTTTCATTTGCTTCAGTGATTTGTCAAAAGCTCATTCAAATTGTGATTTGAAATAGACAATTCATTGTTGCCCTCATATTCTAGTAGTCTCAGTCCTTAGAATTAAATATGCCATGTATTTCAGAGGATATTTATGAAAACCTAGTTGTTGTTTTTAAGTTTATGAGTAATCTGCAGAATATAAAAATTAATATCGTGTTTACTCTTCTAATCTTTACTCTTCTAATATCGTGACCTCTTCTAGAATAGTAGCTATTTTATTGTGCGGTGTAGCTCTTTATTTTCACATTATAAATTTTGCAAAAATGATCAATTTATAAAACATTTAATTGAGGTGGGTGTGCTGATACTCATTGTATCCTTGTAATAAATTCAACACAGATTGATGAAATATGACTTCATTTTATAAGATAGCTGTAACAATAAAAACAAAACTCTTCTGGTAAAAGATGTGCAAAATTTTGAAATAAGTGATATAGAGAGGTTGTTAAAGGTTTAAGTCTGTTTATGATTCTGCTTCACAGATTAATTGCAAAAATGTCATACTAGCTTCATAGAAATAATTGGTGGTGATGGTAGGATCTTTTTACAGAAAATTATAATGTGCTGTGTTTAACATACCATTCTGGTCTTCTGTCTCTATGTACTGAGAAATTTTCAGCTAGACGATCTTTGCTCCATTTATACTTCCTTTCACTTTCCTTTCCCTCTTGCCCCATTATTTACTTATAATAATATGTACCATAAAAAGATAAGGATATAGCAGAAGAACTCTATGTCATTCCTAAAAGGGAGATATAATCTTATGAACAGAGAAATGTAAACATTGAAAATTTTCTCAATTTTAGTGTAATACTAATTTGTTGATGATAAAAATGGGAGAAATAATTCTTCGGGAAGTGAACTAGAGAATAGAACAGTGGGGAAGTATAATAGGACTGGTTGGTAAAGAAACATTTCCTCTTATACCACCACTCAGCTCTTTTATTCTCTGTTTTGCCTATTCTGTTATGTAAGAGCAATAGTATCTGTGAACATACTTGCATATCTCTTATGTTTTCTTAGTTCATCTTTTTTGTGCTTTTGTCTGTTACTTGTTTACTATTTATTGTAATATAAATTTATTGATATCATTAGCAGTAATTCAAAAATGATTCCCTTTCTCAGAGTTTGTCAAAGTATTTGGTAATTTCTGAAAAACTATGGATAGAGTCCAAGTGGTTATGTAATTGGATTTTAAAAACAAGTTAAACAAGAGAGTCATTTAAGGCCTCCCCTCCCCCTGCCCCCAACACTCGGACAACTTCATGGATAGTACTTCTTAGGCATGTGTGCTTTAGTTGCTGGTACAGGGCCATTGTGTTACTTGTAGTTCAGAATCGGGCTGTTGGACTGCTTTATAACTAGGAAAGCTCCAGTAGATACCCCGTGCATCTCTTGTTTTCTGCAAGTCCTAGGGCAAATAGAATAGTTTTTCTCTGTTTCATGCCAACTGTGTGAAGTATACTCTAACTGTATACATCATGTACTTTGATTGTGACCCCCCCCCCAAAAAAAAAAAAAACAAACAAAAACCTAAAACTGAAGGAAAATAACATCAATTGCTCATTTGGAAGCATGGGTCATATGGAAACCCCTCTTTAGTTTGTTCCTTCATGTACCTACTTTGGACCCCCACTGACCTATGACCAAACAAAACAGGCTCCCCTACCCCTAGAATTCAGCATTACTTCTGGTTCTCATTATTGCTTTTGCACACGTGCATATCTTTGTTGCTTCCTTTCCCTTCTATAAAGGAAAGATGTACTTAGAGATCACCACCTGCAGCTCTAAACTCCTTATCCCATATTGTTGTAAAACACAATAAGAAGGAGATCCAAATTCAATTTGGTGTACAGCACTTTACCCACATCCAACTTGCTGGCTTTACAAGTGTTGTTTCTGATTAGGGCATTTTTTGGGGGTTTTTTTTTGGGGGGGGGGCATCACTGTCCTCTGGTGGGAGTGAGAGGCCCAGCCTTGCTCCTGGAGAGCTGCTGCGGGATTTGAACCGCCAAGCCAGTGGGCCGCAGTCCCACACTCAACCACTACGCCACCAGAGCTCAGCCCATGATTAGGGCATTTTATGACTGTCTGAAACACTTTATGGAGTAGATAATGCTAGACAATAAGGGAACACATTTTAAAGGAATTACATTGACAGAGCTGACAGGTTCCCCTGTCTTTGTCGCTAACAATAGTTCTATGGAGGTTAAAAAAAAGAAAGAAAGAAGAGTTAAGAAAAGGACTCTCTGTTTTACGTGTTTAAAAGAGTAGGCTACTTTGAATTTGGACTTCCTCATATTTTTAAATTGTATGCCAATTTTGACTTCCTGGTTATGCTTATTGACATGAATTGAACAGATTTTAATGTTGGAAGCAAAGTAATGCAAAAACATGCTTATCAACAGAGTACTTTCCATCCTTAGACAGTGAGCATCATCAGGTGTGTTTTCTGAAGCAAACATTGAGGAGGAATGCCCCTTTAAAAACATAATTTGCTTATTAGTATAGTAGAATCATAATTCTCTTTTAGAATCACACAGATCTTTGCTGGATTATTGACCCTTGCTAGATGTGAAATTTTGGACAAATTACTTAATGTGTTTTAGCCTTAAGCTTTCCTTGTGTGCTTATCCTATCAGATTGTTGAAATGATTAATTAAACTATTATATATCTACATATATTTATCAATATAAAATGTCACAATTCTTGGCACAAAATTGATAGTAATCATGGTAGCTATTATATAACTTGCCATTTTTAGTTGATTTACTAGTTTTCTTCCTAGTGTTTAGTTGTTTATTGTTTTTCCATCTTTTTTTTAGTTAGATGTTGTTTAGAGAATTTTTCCTATAACATTTTCATTTGTTTCATAAGTAGTTAATTGAAATGGACATTTTAAATTGACTTTAAGAAGGACAGTAACTTTTAAAACGATAGCTATAGTACTCTTATCCCTTTGCCCTAATTTTATTATCTCACCCTTGTTGGCCGTAATCCTGAAAGCTGTTTTCAACTTCTAGCTCATACCTACTCTTTGCTGTTTCCTATACCTTGTGACCTTGATACATGCTTTGGGTTACTCTGGGTTGTTAGCCTCAGAGATCACAGAGCTCTCCTCTGTTTTCATTTGACAACATTTCTCTATTCAAACGCCCC